>JALLAU010000934.1:0-12010 GCA_036939495.1 Thalassiosira hispida
TGGTAGGGCTTCCATATATAGAAATGACCGCATTGAAAAGCTGCGTCGGATGATGGTTGCGCGTTATAGCCAGAGAGCTCCAGTTTAAAAGATATTATGGATAATCTAGAATAGGCCGTATGTGGCCTAAAAAACGTTAATTTGGGGGGGGTGGCCGATTAAGGGGACAAACTCGTAGCCATTCATCATGGGGGGGGGGGGGGCACCCTTAAATTTTACCTACTCCTAGACTACCTCTTGCGATGTGGGGTCCCTTGTTACTCAGACTTTCAGTCACAAAAGGATATCAGTGAGAAGACAGTTCGGAAAAAGAAGTTCACGCGGATGAAAATAAATCTACATGATTGACGAATGATCATATTGTCAGGTAACAGGAACTATCTGTTATCTCATCTATTAAGGTTTGTGCGTTGGTATTCTGAACTAGGTACCAAAGTCTTGGCGATGATTATTCTGCTACCGCTTTGTCTTCTCCTTACGCCAATAAGAGAGGGCAGTAACATTTTGGGATGATACATTTCTCAAAGCAACAGCATGAGTTTGCTTGCGCGCACCAAACTGCAACACAACAGAATGTGGGCACGAGTGTAGTGACCAATGCCGAGGAAATGGGGGGACCAACGGCTCATCTTTTCATGATGACAAAAATCTCATAAATACTTAGTTAGTAGGCATGGTGAAATCCAAAAGTCCCTGGTGAAAGAAGAAAGTTTGGTGGGTAGCTCCAATAAAGGCAATCATGGCAAGACGGCAGTGAACAATCTCTGATTCATACAATCGGTTCTGCTTCTCGGGAGTCATCTTGGCCCAGCCAGCTCCCTCCCATCCAGGCAAGACACCAGGCCTGCTCTCTCCGTTGAAAGTCTCCTCCCAGTTGATGAGCTCGAGAACACCAATGCCGAAAAGAGTCTGAATGTTGGAACCAATTCCAACAGAGGAAATGGCCTCAAAAGGATCGGTGGTGGCGTAAGCAGCACCAGGAAGGTGGGGCAAATACTCTTGCCACACCATACCGCATACGGCGAGCACTGAAATAATTAGGAGGAGTTGCAAAGTCAGAGATGATCCCGTGTGTGCCAATACAAAAGCGTGAACCATTGAAAATCCATCTACTCACTGCAAACACGTCCGTGCTTGATCTCGGCCCAACGAGCGTAACGCAAGTCAGTCTGGATGTCCGAGAGGCCCATGGGGTCAAAGCCCATGTCTCCGGCCATGGACCCGTCGAGCTTTTCGGGGACGGTGAGGAAGGGGATGGACTTGGACATCTCATTGAGTGCCACTGAGGCGCGTCCCTTTAAGAGAAGAAGAATACGGGTTTCATCAATGTTAGATGCGATTTTTCAACAACATCGAGACAATCAAATTCAGACAAGGATCAAATTCCATCCAACAAACTGATTGATGGCCCCCGGCGACGCCAATTTCCGATCGTCGCCTAAGAACAACCCAACGAACGCTGAAAATTCACCCAGCGTCACTCACCGTTTCAGCGGGGGCAAAGGCGGCGGCAGAGGCCAAGGCGGCGGCGAAGATAACGGACTTCATGGTTGATGTTGTTGGTTTAGTGTTGACAAAATAAAGCTTGTGCAGGGCGGCGCCGCGGCAGGGGAGTTTTCAGTTTTCACGGTCTTGCCGCATACGTTGTTGATAGAGATAAACTAAAAGTAGTGTTATAATAGATTACTTAGAAATATATTACAACCTGTTGTTATAAGTAATATGTAAATGATACTCTGATTCGCTACATTGTTCACTAATCTTCAAACATATATTTACTTACCCCTATTGGCTTGGTAAGATTTTACTTCAAGCGCGACTCAACAACCTTTCATTCATGATTCATGAGCCTATGATCTTACTTACGGCGATAAATATGATCGCTGATATTGCTCATCCATTGTATCCGCGATAGATTACATATCTACGTAGGTACGATAGGTAGGTACCAGTTGACAGTTGACACCACACGCCAATAAATGCCAATGACTCAGCCCAAAAACAAAACAGACAATTTACAATTTAGAGACAATATGTACAATATTATCTACCATCCATGACCATGGCATAAAGACGCTGATAGTGAAGGAACAATGATCCGTCGGCTTACTATCCTCGCTGCCTTGCACTTTATTACAGCATACAACAGTGCTGATGCCTTTTTCACGCCGTGGCTAGCGGTCAGTGCTTCGCATCAGGGACACAAGAAGGTGCACTACGCGACCACATCTTCTGCAGACGATGACGATACTGAAACTGCATCAAAGGGCGGTCGCACTACACCAACAGATAATGCTCTGATAATAGAGCATAGTCTCTCACGCAGACGATGGATTTCATCCATATCATCATCTTCTGCTGCATTTGCAATCTTGCTATCGCAAAATCAACCTGCATTAGCCGCTCCTCCCCTCACCGCCAAAGTCGCTGACAACTTCTCTGCTCGTGCCGAGCGTGCATTTCGTCCCAAACCGCAAAAAGTCCTACGGCCACGGATGAATCTCGACTTTGCAGTACTGCTCATGCGTTCCTCGTACAATGCCGTGGATGACATTGATATCGTTGCGATGGATAGTTTCCAGAAAGATTTTTTCTTGATACGGCAGGCCGAATACAAACCCTATGCTGACTCACTTGGAGTAGGGGTGATGCAACAAGGTGATTTAGCTGACCCCAACTACTTTGACTTTATTTCTTTTGCGCAGTATTCCACCATATCTCGGGACATTGTCAACCCGCCGTCGGTGTTTGAGGAACAGCAGCCTGTGGACGTTGGCGAAGATCAGCCGCAACAATTTTTATCGACGTTTGTGAAGAGGGATCCATCATTAATAAACGCTGATTTGCCTAAGAAACATTCTGAAATTGTTGGAAATGCTATATTGGACAAGTTGATCGAGAAATTTGGTACTACGGCTTCTGCTATACCCATGCCAGCACCAGGCAGCAGACCCGATACCAACACAATGCTAGCTGCAATAAAACAGTTGGTAAATCTATTCCTTGTCAGTGGATTTGCATTTGATGGGAGTGCATCATTAATGACGAGCAAAGATGGAGGAATGCCACAATTTTCAGTTACATTTACATCTCCAGCAACATTATGGTCGGGTCAATCTCTGAAAGCAAAGAAGGCAGTGCTGACGAATGATTTTGCATTGAAAACAGTCAAGGTGCTTGTGAATCGTGCTGGGTATGAGGTTGGCAATGCTTCTGTGAAGTACGTAAGCAATCAGGAAATAACTACATTTACTTTAGTGTAAGGTTTCTCATTTAAAGAAAGGGAATGCAGTATCTTTATTAAGAACACCCAAGATAAAAGTAATGGATGGGCCCAAATCTCTTCAAATGTTTCGAGTTAGATCTCTATTGAATAAACGCAATTGGTGATCTTCTGAACCTGATCTGCTTTTGTCTACAAACTTAATATCGTATCTGCATGGTGCTGTAATGTGGCTGATAGCTTGGTCCAGAAGCAACAACACTTCTTCTTCTTCCTCTCCTTTTCTTAGGAGGATATCAATTCGCGCGTAAAATACTACTGATTCCTCTATACAAAAAAAGATATGGCAAGGATTTGCCTAGATTCAATCTGATTGACTGACATCACTCATGCATGACGCCGACGTGACCACGACGTCGTGCTTGCCTTGCTGCCCGCCTGCCGAAACCAGGCCGAAACAATAACACCAAGCATCTACCTATCGGCGTCGGTTGTCTCTGGTTGTCTCTGCGATTCCTTCTTTGAGGCGTTGTTGTACAATACAATATTCTATCTGCAATACTACATTACTCCTATCTACTTGCGTTGTTAGTGGGTCTCTATCTGTCGATTGCTTGGATTTGCAGCTGATATATACGAGTTCGGATCGGTGCGGCGAACCTCAGCTTCAGATTCAATGTCAGGCCAACAACAATCCAACAACATGCACAAGATGTGGCCAAGAGTGGCCAAAGCAAGCATCGTCTGCGCACTCCTCGCCTCCACATCCCATGAAGCGCATGGTTTCTCCACTCCACGAACGGCTGCATCTGCATCCTCCAAATCATCGCTAGTGTCCAACGTTGAAGCGGCATGGAATCATCCAGGACAACAGCGATGCATCATCAATGGCGGACGCAGGGTCAACGGAGTGTGCCTGTCAGCTGCGGAAGAAGAGGAAGAGCCAGAGCTTGATACCGAGGCAACAACGACTGGTCTCATCATTCCTGGGTTTAGCGACAAGGTCACGCCCCCGCCTGAAAAGCCAAAGAAGGCTGCACCTGTGAAGAAGGTTGAACAACCAAAGAAGAAGGCTCCTGAACCCAACAGGACACCCACACTCAACATTTCCAACCCCTTCGCAAAGAAGGATGATGCCCCCAAAGTAGTTGCAACTCCTCCTCCAGCTCAACCCAAAAAGCCCTCCTCTCCACGCAAGGATCTATCCGAGGATGTCTCTCAATCCATCATTGAACTGCCCAAACTTCCCAAACTCCCCTCCTTCCCCAGTTTTGGCGGCGATGCCAAAAAAGTAAAACCATCTCCCCCGAAATCCAAACCGCCCCGCTCCAAAACGGAAGAAATCATCGCCGCCGCCATCGGAGGCCAGCTCGCCGGCACCGCCCTCGGCTTCTACGTCGATTACGGAACCGACTTTTTAATGGATACGGATCTACCCCCCATCCTTCCCCCTGCGGCCATCGGCGTGGGACTGGGCGTCACTGCCATTTTCGGTGCCACCCAAGATAATTTTGTGGGGACCGCCACCAAATTCATCTTTGGCACTCCTGTACTTGGTGTGAAGGATGGAATTGTGCGAAAGGTGGAGGAGACCGTGGAGGATATCAAGAGTACTCCCACGAGGATTAAGGATGCGGCGGTTCGAAAGGTGGATGAGACGGTGGAGGATATTAAGGCTACCCCTGGTAAGATTAAGGATGCTGCGGTGAAGAAGGTGGATGAGACTGTGGACGAGATCAAGGTATGTTATTTGATTGTGTGTTATTTGACTGATATGTTATTCTTATCATCACCATGTTGACTTGATCTTGATGATAATATAACTCATTTTCTTGCTGAATGTACTGTGTAACCGTATAGGCAACCCCTGGCAAGATTGCCAATGCTGCTGCAAAGAAGGTTGACCAGACGGTTGAACAAATCAAGGTATGTATGATAGATTAATTGCGAGAACTACATCATCTTGTTTTACTTCCCATCGTGTGGAGCATTGATCTTCGTTGATTACATCTCTCATTATTTTACAGGCTGTACCTGGAAAAGTTGCCGAATCTGTCGAGGACGCAATCGAAGATGCCGTAGAAGATGTCGTCGAGGCCGTCGAAGAATTTGTCAGCCTCCCCAGCAAAAAGTTGGAGGAGATTGGCCTATCTCTTCCCAAGTATGATGTTGATGTTGCCGTCAAGAGTAAGCCCCCCCCCACTCCACCTATCGCACAAACGTCATCATTGCCCCCTCCTCCACCTCCAGTGAAGCAGAAGCCAAAGACGTTGTTGCCACCCGCCGATCAAAAGTTGGAAATGCCCAAGTTTACATTTCCAAAGGCCGAGGAGCAAGAGGCTGCTGCAGCTGCTCCACCCAAGAAGCAGACTCCTCCACCTCAACCCAAGAAACAGCAGGCTCCACCAATGGAAATTCCCAAACTTTCCATGCCCAAGGTCAAGATGCCCGAAATCCCAAAGCCTAAGAAGCCTGCTGCTGTCACCGCTGCTCCACCCAAGAAGGTGGAGGTAAAGAAAACTCCACCACCGGCCAAGAAGAAGGCAGAGAATAAAGTCGTCATCACCGAGTCTGCCCTCAAGCAATTCATCAACAAGGACAAACCTGCCGTGACCGAGTTGGATAGGCAGCAGGAGGAGGAACGCAAGGCGCGTCAAGCACGCGATGCCGAGATTGGCAGGGCTGCCAATGCTGCCACTGCCGCGTTCAAGAGCGGTAGTAGTAGTGCTCCACCAAAGGCCAAGAAGGAAGCGCCCAAGAAACAGCAGCCCAAGCCAACCAAGGGTGCTACACCACGGTTGAATGTGCAGGATATTGCACAGCCCAAGGCCAAGAAGGCTGCTGCCGTGCCAGCGAAGAAGGAAACTCCCATTCAAGTGCCACCTGTCAAGGGACGACCCACCTTTTCACTCTTCGGATTGGGAGGCGGCGCACCCAAGCCGAAATCAGTTGACACAGACACGGCTCCCACTGTTGCTACTCTCAAGGCTGATGCCAAGAAGACTTCGATGCTGGTTGCAAAAGCACCTCGCGGTGTACCCACCATTTCCGAGTGGAAGCTCAACCCCGCCGATAATTCCATTTCTGGCTTCATCAGCGGCTCTGGTTCCTTCAAGGACGACGAGCCAGTAACCACATCGGCGATTGTGGGGGATGCCGCCAGTAATGCAGTGGTTCGTACCAAGTCTGGATCTAGATACTTCTTGTCGGGTGAGGAGGACACCTCCAAGGGAGGAGGAGGTATGTTTGGTGGCTTGTTCGGCGGTAGTGCGGCCCCTGCGCCGGCTGCACCCGCCCCCACTCCTGTAATTTTCCCCGCGGTATCGGCTCCACCATCCGCCAATAAAGCAGCAGAAATTGCCGCCGAAAAGAAGAAGATTGCCGAGGAGGCTGCCGCCGATAGGAAACGCAAGGCAGAGGAGTCTGCCGCCGCAGCTGCCGAGAAGAAACGAGTGGCAGTACAGGCCGCGGCTGCGAAGCGAGAGAGCCAAGAGGCGGCCAAGAGAGAGGCTGAGGATAAACGTCGCATTGCCGCCGAAGAAGCTGCCGCGAAGCGAGAGGCTCAGGTGCAAGCTGGTAAGGACGCCCAGGAGGCGAAGGCACAGGCTGCAGAGGAGGCCAAGAGAAAGCGTGAGGCTCGTGAAGAGGAGTTGCAACGCAATAGAGACGCTCGTGCGCAAGTAGAATTTGATCGTTACCAAAAGCAGCAGGAGATTGACAAGCAAAGAGCAGCGAAGTTAAGTAGTACAAAAAAACAGCAGCCTAAACAAAAACAGGTGGCACCAAAGAAGCAGGAAGCGAAGCAAGTGGAGCCCAGACAGTCAAGTCCTAGGCCTACATTTTCATTGTTTGGAATTGGTGGCAGCGCTCCGGAAACAAAGGAGGAATCATCTACTTCAGCTGTCGCACAACCAGTCAAAAATGCACCACCAGCCAAGAAGGGCCCCACCGCACCCCGTGGAGTACCAACACTCAACAAATGGAAACTAAACGCCGACAATACCATCTCCGGATTCATTAGCGGCTCTCCAACATTCAATGATGGTGCACCGGTAACTACCTCGCCCATATCTGGAAGTGCCGCCAGCGGATCCACTGTTCAGACTAAGTCTCGATCCAAATATTTCTTGGGTGAGGAGGGCAATGGCGCTTCAGTAGCTTCTGGAGGAGAAGGAGGCATGTTTGGTGGCTTGTTCGGTGGCGGAAGCGTGGCTCCTGCGCCGGCTCCCCCCGCGGTCGTCAAAACTACCCCAGTGGTGAAACAAACGAAGACAAATGATGCGGCCGAGGCAAGCAAGCGTGCGGCGGAAGCGGCAAAGGAGGCTGTTGCCGAAAAGAAGAGGATTGCTGCAGAGGCTGCGGCCGAGAAAAAGAGGCTTGCTGAGGATGCAGTGGCGGCGAAGAAACAGGCTGCAGCAGAGGCTGCCGAAAAGACGAGGGTTGCGGCCGAGGGTAAGTTGGTGACTGGTAGGTACTGTTGTGATATTTATTTTTGAATGTTCATAAATGCTCACATGTGATTTTCCTTTCTTTGGGACTTGTGTAGAAGTGGCTGCGAAACGTGAAGCTCAGATCCAAGCCCGTAAGGAAGCGGAGGATGCCAAGAAACAGGCTGCAGCTGAGGCTGCTGAAAAGAAGAGAAGTGCAGCTGGAGGTAAGTTGGATGAATGGTAGTGTTATGCTATACTTTTGGTCAGCCAACATATCAATGTGTGATTTCTTTTTTGGCACACTTGTAGATGCCGCTTCTAAGCGTGCAGCTCAGATCCAAGCTCGTAAGGAGGCGGACGAGGCTAAGAAACAGGCTGCATCTGAGGCTGCCGAAAAGAAGAGAATTGTGGCTGAGGGTAAGTGGACAAGTCATGTTTTATCTTATCTGGAAATAGTTTTTCGTCAGCCAAGTATGCTCAAATTATTGATATCTCCTCTCTGGTACTCGTAGAAGCCGCTGCGAAACGTGAAGCAGCAGCGGAAGCTCAAAAACAAGCAGCGGAACAGAAGCGATTGCAACAGGAGGAGAAAAAGCAGCAATTTGCCGAACAGAAGAAGTTACAGGCAGAGAAAGCTGCGAATTCCCGTCAAACGCAGCAGAAGAAACAGCAGGCTGAGCAAGCTGTCAGCAAAGCGTCCCGGTAAGCACGTGCTTCGATGTGCATTATTTCATATGTCACGGCATACAGGTCATGTTATGTTGTACTGAGCGGCTGCACTGTTTCAATGTTTGTCTTGCTGACCTGTTTTCTAATCTCTGCAATATTTCTCCAGGGGAGTTACCATTAGTTTGTTCGGGTTTGGTGGAGGCAACTCTGATTCAAGTGATGCGGAGAAAAGACAGGACAACGCTCCGCGTGGTGTCCCTGTTATCTCGAAGTGGAAACAGGCTCGTGATGGTTCTATTACTGGGGTCATTTCTGGATCTAGGGCATTCAATGATGGGGATCCCGTCACAACGAGTCCTTTGAAAGGCAGTGCTGTAGGTGGAACTGTTGTCGCTACGAAGTCTGGATCAAGGTAATTTCTTTGAGCACTTGCTTAATTTTGGCGGAGCATGTACACATGCGACACCATTTTGGTTACATCAGTGGGCTTACCTTGTGCTTCTTTTAACCGTTTTACCACAACAAAGGTACTTTTTGGAAGGAGGTAAGCACTTTTCGAACAAAGCGTATGCTGCATTAAATTTACCTGATCTAACAAACTTATCCTTGAAGGTATTGCACCGCCAAAAGCATCAAACAATGCCAAGGCCGCACCTGACGCTCGATCCAAAGCGCAGGCTGCAGCCAAGCAAGCGGCAGAGCAAAAGCGTCTAGAAGCACAGCAACTAAAAGAAGAATTGGCAGAAAAGAAAGCTGCTGAGGTAAGTTACAGATTTGACTCTGTTTTGTCGATCATAGTCATCTTTTTTTGTCATCTTATTATCCACTTTCGCCCAACAACTATTTCAGGCTGCAGCCCGCAAGCAAGCTCAGGCTGAAGCCGCAGAAAAGAAGCGTCTAGATCAGGAACAGAAGAAGCAACAGCTGGCGGAGAAGAAACAGCAAGCTGCTGCGCAATTGGCAGAGAAGAAGAAGTTGGAGGCAGAGAAAGCCTCGAATGCACGTCAAACGCAGCAGAAAAAACAGCAGGCTCAGAAAGTTGTCAGCAAAGCACCCCGGTAAGTGCCTACTTCTGATATTTTCTTATGTGTCAAATAATCGATCAGTATTAATGTTTGTCTTGCTGGCCTGCTTTCTTATCTCTGCGAATCTCTTCTACTAGGGGATCCACCATCAGTTTATTCGGATTTGGGGGAGGTGGCGATTCGGAACCAGCGCCCGCACCTGCACCTGCACCACCAAAGAAGCAGCAAAAACAGCAGAGTAAACCAAAGCCAAGTGCGCCAAAGGGGGTGCCAACGGTTAATAATTGGAAGTTGAATGGTGATGGGACCATTTCTGGGCGCATTAGCGGGTCACCTAACTTTCGCGATGGGGAACAAATCACAACGTCTCCGATCAGTGAAGGGAGACTTGAAGTTGGTTCAACTGTCAAGACTGGCAGTGGGTCAAGATATTTCCTTGGTTAGAATGTTGTATTGCACGGAAGCGCTATTAATATGGCTATATTATACTGCAAATACATGTCGTTAGTGATTCTTTGGGGCTCAGAACCAAGAACAAAGAGGAGACTACTTAAGCAAAGCACACCTGTGTGTTTCTGATTGAGCTGGAATTATTGAACAACTATGTTTGATTTTCACTAAGCAATCGTCAAGATTATAATGATTAGTAATCAAGTATGAGTATTATTCAGTATATCATGGTGGCACACCCACTCTGATTGGATCGTATTTTCGATTCTATTATTCGCGGTTCAGCACCTCCTGTTTGATCCATTGTTCAATAAGTATCGATCGATTTATCAGTTGATCAGCCGGAGATAACACCAATAAAAGTATTGGGTGGTAATGGCATGGTGAAACATTATACACTGGGCGATATCAAAACTAGCAGGGCATTCACAGTAACAAGTTCTATTGACGGATCGACGGAGAAGTATGACATACAAGAGAGTATGAAGACATATTCATCCCCAATGGAAACACAGTTGTTGTTTGAACCAGTGTACAGGAAGAAGTGTCGGGCTTTGAGATAATAAATGGTAACGAATTGATAAAAAGAATGCGGCAAGGTGATGAGGAGCTGGCACCATGGTTTTGTTTATGGCAACCTTAGCTTTTCTTTACATGCAATTACAAAACCTCAAGGTAACAAATTTGAAGCGGTTGCAAAATAGAATCATAAACTGTGCATCTAGTCTGCTGACGAAAGTGTATTGTATGATCTAAATCGGCTGTTTCTTGGGGAAGCTCGCCAAAGTCTAATGTCTTTATGCATATTGATGTATGCTTCTTGCAGTGTCACAACACAGTCCACCCTCATGTTGTATATATATTATGATCTTCACGCCACAAACTCAAACACGAGGAATGTAAATCTGGGCAGTAGGAACGTAAATTTCGGGCTCGTTCGCTGGGACAGATATGAGTGATATGCATACAATACGAAGATTTGAAAATAGGAAGAGAATTGACCTACCTTGGTTTGGACGAAGATGATCTGCTGGCGGCGCCGAAGGAAAGACAGTAGTGATAGAAGTTGCGGAAGCAGTCGTAATATCTATTGCCAGCATTCCCTCTAGCGTTTGAGTTTGGGTTTGTGGATAAGTCATCGTTGCTTCAGCAGCTCTATAAGTGTGTGACATATTCTTTCCCTTGAACTCTGTGTAAGCGCCGCATGCGCCAGTGCTGGCCCGCCAAGTTCCAGTAAAGGTATTGCTTGTAAAGTCAAATTTTCCTTCTGTCATTACCTTCACGCTCAAATCCCTGCCAACTGTCTCTTCTACCCACCATGCATTACCAGAGTAAGCAACGTATCCCTCATTTATAACCGTCGGAGATCCATATACAACACTAGATTTGCCAGCGATTCTGTATCCATCTTGACCATTGTTTTGTAGTCGAATCTGTATGCCCCTGGACATCCCGTGTTTTAAGTACTTGATGTCGAAGTCTCCTGCGTAGGTTTCACTATCAGAGATGGGAGTTGACCCATTAAAGATGTGCCTTATCCGAGTGGCGTGCACAGCTAGAAGAAACTCATCATGGCTTTTACTTTCACCGCTCCTCGAACTGAGATGAAACCAAGACCAGAGGATAAGGAAGAATCCAATAACTCCAGCTATAATCTGAAATAGCCAAGCATTGACAAAGCTAGCATCCATTGCATTGCCAGGATTACTTGGTTCATATAACACTGCTATGTCATAACCCACCCGAGGCGGAGGATCACTGCATGTGCTCGATTCAAACAAAAACACCCGTTCATTGACCTCATATTGGATCATTGCCCTTTCCGTGTGATCGTCCTTGTCGCTTTCGCAGCGTTCGGTGCTGATGATTGTCCCAGTCGTTGATGTCCACGATCTTTGCTTTTGAATTTGAACACCAGATGCTATAGATGCCCCAATCAACATCACGAGACCTATGAACATCCAACCCTTGAGAGATTTCTTCGAAGGCGGTGAACCCCGGCTCCTCCTCATCGTCGTCATCCAATATGTGTCGAGAGAAATTCAGTGCTCCAACAAGCCAGACCCCATATTGTTCAAAGGCTGCGGTTCAAACTTGAGTAAGAACACAAAAGTAAAGTCGCGGATCTGTCGTATCCGCCGTTTTTGAAATTTCTTTTTAATCCGGCCGTGGGCCCCATTCACACACCTAATCGAAAAAGGCCCCCTAAGCCG
>JALLAU010000935.1:0-11945 GCA_036939495.1 Thalassiosira hispida
TGAAAAGTACATTTTCCTGATGCATAAACATCAAAAAAATAAAAAATTGGATAACGAGAACATATATAAAAAATCAATTAAAAAAAAAACCTAATCCTAATTATATGGTATAGAACGTCACATTTTTCATATTTTTTTCTGGTCATGATAATTAGAATTTCCATTTTCAAAATCCTAATAAAACATATATAGTAAATATTTCGTCAATCTTAAAGGTAAAACGATCCTAACATTTCCTATGTTCAATTTCAAATCTAACTCTAAATTCACATAGCTAATTGAATGAAAATTTGAACAATAACATAATAGGATTTTTACATATATTTTTCTTTTATTTTTTTATCTTTTTTTTTCACTGCACTTGATATAACTCCCATATATTCACTAAATCAATAACATTCCTCATTCCCAATTTTCAATTCGATATCTCTTGTGGTACGCCCTTGAATTCGCATACGCATCCAACAATTCTGATTCACTCCACAAACAACGTTCCTCCCAATCGTCATATAATATTCCACCAATTATTCCCAATTCGTCACTCATTTCACTCGAGATTACTTCATCAGCACGAGTAGTATTGAACACGGGATTTGTTGTAATACCCCAATGAGAAGGCGGTCCATCTTGTGAATTATTGTTGAAAAATTGAACTGGGCGAGGTTGGGGATCAGATTGAGTCAAATTAGTAATTCGGGGGGTTGGTTGGGTCAATGTCTTGGATGTATTTTCTTCTTCAAATGATGAGTCGATAGCGTCTCCATTAAAATCGTCTGTATCATGTATTTCTCCCATTGAAAATGCATTTCCGAGCCCATATTATTTGAAGAGTTGATGTTGGTCTCAGATGAAATTTCGCACTGAACATTCTTCAAATTCTTCTTCCGGTTATTTCTCCAATAATTTTTGCCATCAAATGTTTTTCCTTGTTTGTTTGAGAATTGTCATTAGTTGATTCTTGATTGATTGATGTTTCGTCAACGGAAATTTCTTCGTCATGCAATTCATTTTCCGATTCCATAATAGTGCGACGTGCCTTCTTCCTCGTACTCCAAGCAATAATCTCGTCGTCAGATGACATGTTGATATCCTCACAGTATTTCCTTCCCAATGCTCTGCTGGTCAACGTTTTCCCCTTCTAATCTTGGGCTGAAATAATTTACTTGAAATTACTATATCATCATCATCGTCTGAAGAAAGGTCAAGGCTGATGGTAATCGATTTCTTCGTGGCTGGTGGACTGCATTTCACAACGAATAATTCTCTACCAGTAATACTTTCATTGTAATCATCTTCTTCAAAAACAATCGGATCTTGGGTTTCCTCTTCGTCATCATCTTCGTCATCGTCAGTTGCTTTTCCGAACGTTATCAATAGATTTTCATATCCATTAACGAAATCTGGGAGTCGTGACTTGATCATATCATATACTCATTTGTATATTCCAACTCTAGTCTTGCAACCGCAATAATTCCCTCCTGATTTCCTTCTACACCAAAACATGTAGTTTTCAACCACCATCAAATTGCGTTTGAGCTCATTCCAAAGTTTTTTATCAGTAGGAGGTTCAGACAATTCGTCGATATGGCCTTGAAAGTCACGTCTGTCTGGATCGCTCGAATCAGATGAAGAATCAGAATCAGAATCAGAATTATACGGAATATGAATATCAAACTGGAGTGCTCCAAAGATATTTTCTTCTTGACACACTTGTTCGTGAAAAGCTACTTATGTACCTGGCGTCGGTCGTGAGATACTGTAATGGCGGCGCCGGTCGTGAGATAGATACCAAGACAATTCCATCCGGGAATGATATCCAAACATTCGCACCGAAATGACCAGAAAAGACGCCAAACTGCTCCAACAACACGCTACGACCAGGCCACGACGCGAAAGTTGTTATGTAATCCCTCTCACATCCTTCCCTGCGAATTTTGACCAAAACTAACAAAGTCAACAACACTACCGCTTTCTTCCTGCAAACATTTCAGCTACCTATCCAGCTCTACAGAAACAATACGATCCGAAAAGGTAAGCACAAAAGATGTCTTGCATCGCGCGATACTAGATCCGCTATCTGCTAAACGAGGCCAGCTCTCGGATGTCAAAAAAACGAAAGGGCACCGGGCGGGATCAACTTCGCAACTGCAAACGCGCCATGACAGGCACTTGGCCGTCTCCGGCGTCACCCAGGCGCCACGCCTTCCGTGTACAAGAAAATGGGCGCAGCCGTCCCTAGGGGTTGTTCATCCCGCGCCGCATAAATGATGACATTTGGACGTTGCTCGCGGCGGAAGTCCCTGCCCAGCCGCGAAACTCTGTTGGTGCCACAGGCGGGGGGGAGGCCGTCTATCCAGTTAGAGTGATATTCATAATTTCTCCTCCATAAGTGATGAAAAAATGTTTAATGTTGGTATTTGTTCCGGAGATGTGATCAAACTAGGTTGGACTATTGGCTTTCACAAAATTAATCATGTGAATTTGTCACTATGATTTTGTTCAATCCCATGATTATGGTTATATTCATTAATGCATTATTTCAGACGTAAACTATTATTTGACTATTAAAAATGTACGTTAAAAAAATATTATTGGATATATTTTGTTGCAAATTGTATAATAATTTCTGAGACGTTATGATATGGAATAAACCGGTATAGCAACATTTGTTGTTTTTTGACATGTATTTTTTTTCTATTTTTAATGTATATTTTTTCTCTACCATTGTTATTTCTCCAATGAATTTACTAGCTTCTTTTCGGAAATGGTAGGTAAACATGTGGTTTGGGTAACATTTGTTCTAACCAGGCTGGTGTCAAGAAGTTAGAGTTATTTCCCCGGTTGACAACAGCCTGATGTGTCCAAAGACGGACTTTGTTACTCAAGTACTCCTCGCAATGAACAAGGTGCATGGCTTCTTTGAATTGACGAACACTTGAACAGTTTGTTCCCAAATATGAATACAGCAAGATATAATAACCGGATTCTGATTCATCGATTTTTCGTCCTTCGACACAATGATTTGTATATGTGCCATGTGTTGGAGCTCGGTTGGTAAGGGTGTTTAAAACAATTCGTGCAGACGATGGAGCTTGTAATGGATGATGAACTATGCAAGCTTCCCAAATTTCTTCATTTTGTTGGCATGGAAAAATCAGAATCAGTGCGTGATGTGTGATGCCCATCTGCATCAATTGACGTAAATTCTTCGGATCATGACATATGACTTTAGTAGGTATAAGGACTGTTCTTGGTTGTTCGGGACGGAAGTCATGATTTTTCATCTGGTCCTCATCGAGAAATAATGACATGAGATATCTTTCCCGGAAAATGTCAATGTATCTAATAATGTTGTGTGTACCAGGACGGGAAAATTTGCCAATGATTGAACAGTCGCTGTGCCAGTTATTTTGTGATATTTGATCTTCATCAGATATGGGTGAATAATGTTCTGCTTTTTTTTCATTCGAATACAGGTATAAAACTTGAGGGCGGTCCATGAGCGTTGTGTAACCACCATCATATCGTTTACACTCAACTTGTCCTAAAGTTGTGTTGAAAGAGTAAAAATAAGTTACCTTGATACGGTTGATGCACTCGAACACCGCTAGTGTCAAGTTGTGATGCTTCATACATGTTAGAGGGCATATGATTTTGTGACACCACTGGTGAAATGGTATCTTCCTAATATGGGAGAGTAGCTGTCCCAACGGCATTGCTAAATGCGGACACAGATCTATTGCATTTTTGTGGAAGCCACCAAAAGAATAATCTGAAGATTGCAGTTCCTCCAGAAATGGCAACAGGTCGAAGAAGTCTGTGTTCTTGTCTCGATTTTCCAAATAATTAGAATCTAGCTCTGCGAGTAGCTTTGACAATGCTGTGTAAAAATTTTGTTGTTTCTGAGGCCTGCGGTTTTTTACTGTGTTGAGTGCTTGACTAACTTTTGTTCTTCCTCCAAGGGGACCCACTACGAACAAGTCATTAGGTGGTATGATACTGGCCTGTAAATCTTGTCGGTGTTTGCATTCATTCCATTCATATGTGTTGTTTGTCCCGAGGGTGAGTATTAGTGATGCATGTTTTGAATATACATTGGTGTTTTGATGCTCGTATATGATTGACCTTGATTCCGAATAAACGAACAAGTACGTCTTGTCCTCAATCCTGTCGTAAAATGTGACTCTACGTTGATAAACAAGGCAGACCATTGCCATGATAATCACTGGTATGAATTTGAAAGAACGAGCAACCTGGCTGATGTTACCTGAGAAGGAGAGCAAAAACCCGTGCTTGCTCTCAAGATCGTGC
The DNA here is from genome assembly GCA_036939495.1 of Thalassiosira hispida. Lineage (NCBI taxonomy): Eukaryota > Bacillariophyta > Thalassiosirophyceae > Thalassiosirales > Thalassiosiraceae > Thalassiosira > Thalassiosira hispida. The sequence continues at coordinate 4,312 of JALLAU010000935.1, forward strand.
AAGTTGATGATGCCCTTGAAGAGGTCATGTGTAACGCCGCAATCTGTCAGGAAACAGTTCTGCAGATCAGTTATCTTCGTAAGTCTGTTGTGTAGAATATACCTGATACTTGATTCATGTGTGTTGAGGCTTTTGGCTAGAACGTCATACAAATTGGAGGTGCTGACCTTGGTAATGAAGATGGTAGAGAATGCCGGCTGAATGGACGAAAGTAAGATTTCCTTTCTAGCAATGCTTATCTTGGTGTTGTCAGCGATTCTATGAAATATTGTCCGGGTTCGATTCCATGAGAGGGGTACCACGATGTCCTCACTCAAGACCTGATTCAAGATATTATTTCTGGTGTTATCATGGGAGCATGTATTGTATGTTCCTTCATTAGACCCAGGGAACTTGTATTTACGGCATAGCTGTTCTTGGTAGTGAGCAGCAGCGCGGTTTCCACAACCAGACATACATAGGTCCACGCAAATGTATTGAAAATCATCACGAGTGAGAGTGGTTATTCCAGCAGCGCAGTTCGTAAGGAGTTGTGAAGTCTTCTGGTTTTCGATATGTCCATGTGACAGTTTTTCCGAATTGTGGCATTCTAGCACGAAATGACACAGAATGCGATTGAAACCGGGTCGTCTCGAGTTCCACAAACTACTCAACTTAAGGTGCGCGAATATGGCCAATGCAAGGGGGTGCTTGGGCATAGGGGCGTTGTCGATTTGAGCGTCCAAAATATGGTCAGAGGAAGTTTTCAGCTCGGACCAAGATGTGTCAACTGTTTCCAATTCCAAACTAGCTGAATCTTCATCCCTCTTCCTGACCTGTCCAATAGTTTGTCTCTCTCCTTTTTTTTGCTTTGACAGAAACCCAGATATGTGGGGTATAATATCTGACCATAATGATGATGCGAGTAAGTGTTTACCGGTCATTGACAAGGATTTGTAACAGGTCAGTGGGTCTGCACTTGGAAAAGTCTTGGTGTATTCTGTCAAAGTGTTTGCTGCCTTGGCTGAGAACTTAAGACGCAATAAATGTTTTTTGAGAGATTTCATCATTCTTTTTTTTTGTTTTTGAATGCACTTGCTCTGGAGGGTCGACCCAGCCCGGCTGTGAGGGTCAAAACGTTGATTATCCTTCAGCCAAGATTGGATGTATTTTACGTTGAACGGAGGACATAAGCCAATGGTAATCAACAACAGTGAGAGATGTGCACGCAGCCATTCAGACGCTTTTTCATTGGCATATACTTGGTCAAATGCAACAATGTGTTGAAATTTAACCATGGAATTAGGGTTTGCGTAGACTTGGTCAAATGCAAGATGCTGCCGAAACTTAACCATGGAGTTGGCCTCGGACAATAATTTCATGATTTCTGTTTTGATGGTGCGGGTATGGATCGTCGTTATTTGAGGGTTGTAATGTCTCCCACAAAAATCTCTAGCTGCAATACACACGATAAGGAGGATATCGTTGAAGTGTCCTCTGTTCCGAAAAGAGTCATTAATGTGTGGACGAATCGAGAATTCGATACGGAACTGTATGCCGTCAGATCGGATGATTTCGTACGCCTCATTTGCGGCAAACTCCAGGTTGTTCAACAGTGTTTGGAGAGATTCAATGCTCCTCCTGCCGGCTCCATACATGGCTTTGGGGCTCATAGGATATTTATTTCTGCGTTGATTTAATATATGGGCGTGTGTTCCATAACCCTTTGCGCTATGAACAGTTGATGAATGGACTTCAACAGAATTGCGGTTACTGTTCTCTGCTGTGTCAGCAGCGAACAATAAAGTTTCTGCGCACTCTTCAGGACCTAGCTCTTCATCATCAACAGTTGCAATTTTTATCATCTTTCCATTCTTCCAATTATTTTTTTTCACCTCTATGGTTCCTTCCAAATCTGTTGCCCTAAGTGGTCCATCGGTGAGATTGGGTAGCTTGTGGGTGGGGTGAATCTTTAAACTTGACCAACCGAGCAACGATATTTCGTCGTGTTTCCTTTTCTTGCATGTTGCCTGAATCACGTGATCTTTTTCAACATCAAAAGAAAAGGCAATGTCAAACTGGATAATTTCAACATTGATGTCCAAATCTGTCATACTCTTGACTAGGCCAAAAAGGCAGCCCATTGGGTCGTTTTCCGTCAGGGGGATCCTGTATCCCATGTCAGCAACATGAATGATGTGTGTGGAATCAACTTCACATGACTCGATGATTGCATCAATCATTACTTTGTAGTTGGGCTTGTTTGCTGCTGCTGAGGTATCAAAGCACACTCCCGTCAAGTCTGAGGCAGGAGAGAAATAGCACCGTCGTGCCTGGAGACATTCGATCAGACGTTTCTTGCATGAAATATGCATGGCGATTTTGAGGGGGCCATCAATTACCAGCATTTCATTACCCGCCAATAGCTTTGGCAAGTGCTGGGACTGGTTGCCAAGGCATCCAAAAACACTATCTGCGGTGCTGGACCCAGTTGCTTTATTTGGGAAGCCGCACCGAAAATTGTTTTCTCCAAAATGAAGAAGGAAATCTCTTATTGATTTTTTCCTGTAATACGTCATTTCGTGATTCGTTGACACAACAATACTGATCGCATCCCAGTCCATAGATATGTCTTCTTTGCCAACTTTGAAATGGGATGAGATATACCTCTTGGCTGATGATGTTAGGAATTTCGTGATTTCTGGTTTTGATGTTTCCTCTGAGCCCCTAAGAGACAGTAACATGAATTATAAGTCTGAATATAAGTTGACTTGAACAATAATTGATAGAGAGAAGGTTTTTTTTCGCACTTACCACTTGTGATAACCAACGAAGCCTTTTTGTGTTTCAGTAAAATCGGACTCATCATCGGAATTGGAAACATCCTGGTCAGCTTCGCCGTCCGGATTCTCGGAAACATCCATGGCATAGTACTTTGTGATGAAAAATGTTCTAATAATGTTAAATTATGTTTTCGCATAGACGTTAAAATGTTAACCAAATTATGGAGCCAAGCAAATCCATTCTATTATCTCATATATCGTGCACTTTTTCTCAAACAAATAGAGAAATTTTTACCCAATGCAAATATTTTTCTCGTATAAAATTCCATTTAGCAATACATTAAATTTCTGTTTTACATTGATTCCCCATTCGTTTAATCATCAACACACAGAATTAACTAACCTATATTCCAGTAAGACCCGCCCATCATCTTGAACTAAGCCAAGAGAACCAATAACAAACTTATACTTTGGTGACGTGTTCAGTTTCAAACGGACACAGTCGGTGCAGTGAACCTGCATGGAATGACCAATTCAAAAATATTATACCCCCTTCCGACTTTGTCTTTGGACTTGAAGTAGTGAGACTCGTGTCCCATGACAAAAATGTCTCTTTGAAAAACAACAGGATGTCTTGGGGAGTAGGACTTCCCCTTCCTTACCACCTTTCTGTAATGCTTACGAACTTTCTCCGTGTTTTGGAGTTTTGATTTCTGGTCATCATTGTGTGCATTTGCGACGCTGAATGTTTGCTGCACCAATTGAATCTGGTAATGTAGCACATCCGCAATATGGGTAAGTGTGGATAGTTTCCGTGATGCTTCTTGTGTCAAGGAAATCATCACAGTTCGGTGCAATAGGGTAACATCTGGGAGTCCAGGTCCCTTGCAAAACAACAATTGATGCTTCAACTTTTGGTACGGCAAAACGATACCTCCAAATTGAACGTCCCTGATGTTAATCCCATCAGTCAGCGGCAGGCCATGTTCCTCGGTCTGTAGGACATTGGTGAGAAGTTCACCAGACAACAACTCCCATTCCTTCATATGCGACCGGTCGACAGGCGTGGCTGTCTTGATACTGGGCATGCTCCACAGGCCACTGTTTGTGTAGAGCACTACCAGGTGGGCAACTCTTAAGAAAAGAATTTGGCAATTGAAAAAGGGCAGTTGTTGGTGGCAATGTTCATCGTCATTGGGTTGCCTCCTGAGACTAAGTATTCGTTTGAATTCTTTACGCATGTCTTTGGGGGCTTTGTTGAAGATTTCACTGTCGGTCGTTGTTTTCATCATTCCAAACCATTTTGACACTTCGTCCAAAGTATCAGGGCCGTAATACCCCAAGAGAGATTTCGATGCTTCGAGGAGCAAGCTAATGTGCATGCCAAAAACATTGCCATCCTGAGCTTTGATCGCTTTTTTAGCAAAATCAGGGGGGTGGTGATATTGAGTGATTTTTTTCGTCATGGGAATGAGACAGTACTGATGCCAACAGGACATCCTCTTCAGGAAATCATCCAAAGAATTGATGTGATCGTATCCTGACCAGAGTCGCCACTTCGACAGCATTATTTTTACAGCATACACTGATGTGAACCAAAGTTCTTCGGCACTCAGTCCAAAATCACTATTCATGATGTTGGTACTAGTCGTTTTTATGCTGGACTCCTGGCAATATTGCAAGAAAAATGGTTTTGCTTGTATGTGTCACAGTCTCAAAAATTATGAACGTCAGCAGTAAAGTACAAGCAAACGGAGTTACGAGCGAAGATCTTGGACTGCTGGAAAGTACTGTACTCTTCTTTATGGTGATAGCTAGGGTGTACCAACAAATTATTTTTACAGTACTCCTGGCAATATTACAAGAAAAATGGTTTTGCTTGTCTGAGTCGCCGTCTCAAGAATTATGAAGCGATCAACATGTGCTTTGGCACTGATGAGCGGACAGGGAAATGGAGAGCCCGGGTGCAATGTCCATGTTCATCGATCATGATATCTGAACCCAGGTGCAAAATCGGTGTCACTTAGTTTATTTGCAGATTTCAATTGTACGCAGCTGCACAGAAAAGGGCCAAGTACATATGAATCTAGGTTGCTCAGTACTTTTATCAATCATTTTTTAAGCAGCTCTGCAAAAAAATGTGCAATGTGTAAAATTTCAGAATCAACTGTTGTGTTAGTCTTTGTCTACTCAGTTAAAGCTGACATTGGGTATATGCATATCGATTGCTTTGAGCGCCTCACACAGTAAAGTAAGTTCCATCATTTCCTTACATAAATTACTGCATCATTAGATACCCCCCACCTGCACATCCAGAAATGTATGCATCGCCTGTAATACTTATCACTTATCACATCCACGCCTTGGTTTGCGCGTTAGCAAAACCCGTCTTTGTTTGGGCGTTTACCAAACTGTTTGGAGGTAGTGAGGCCTTGGAGACTTCTAACATACTTCGAAGTACCACGGGAGTCCTTTAAAGCCCATTGATTTTCTTTCAGTTGTGGATTGTGGAATCAGAAATGTTCGTGAGATTGTGTTGATCGTGGAATCGCGCAAAGAGAAAAGCAACAAGACGATTGAATAGTAGGTTTGAAGTGGAAGACGCGGAAAGTAAAGCGGTGAAGTGGAGGCGTTCACGGTCATAGATTCGTTGCATAGTACGTAGAGTGAAAGCGGCATTGAGTTGAGGAGTGCGACGAGAAGAATGAGAAGTTGTTGAGTTTAAGAGAAGGCAATACAAAGAGGTTGAAGTCCCACCCCATAGTCCTGGGGTACGTACTTCTATTTAGCTTAAGTACAGGTAGGTATTGTTTTGTCCGAGGCGGTAGAACCCTAGGGTTTGGAGACCACGAGATGAGGGGGACGACTCTGAAGGGATTTGTATGCATTCAAAGTCACGCATCCTTCCACATCTCAGAATCCACACCAAATCCAACCTCAAGAATAGAACAAAATTTGTATAGAACATAATAATTGCCACACGTCTAATCCTATCCCCCTCCTTTGTACCATATCACCAACTGCCGCCGCCACCCCCAATGCAAACGGCACCACTCCCACTAATCAGGTAATGGCGGCCATGCTCGAGGAGCAATTGGATGGCGACATCGACATGATGAACATGCACTATCCGATGTAGGTCTCTCTATGATGTCACAGTCAAGGAGCGGCGTGGCTTCTAACAAAAGTGGAGTGTTCCAAGGAAAACACCATCTCCTGCAACAAAGAAGATTGCCCGTTCGCCACTTCACTCTGCGTTTGTCGCTGCCGCAAACACCACCACATCCATCATTGATTGGGCGATAGAAATGGAGGCCGCGAGCTGCGACGTTACATCTACTCGTCTTAGCTGGGAACATCAGCGACATGTCAACGACGCAGACAAATTAGCCCGATTCAGAGCAGACAAGTCATTTTAGCCAACACAGGAATCCATGCCAACACAGGAATCCGTTTTGGGGACAGCCGACATGGCTAACTTCGACAAAGCTACGACAAGCTAACTAGCTAAAGCTCTTCTAAAAACTAGGAGTACTAGCTAACAGCGTGGCAGCTTTAGAAACAAGACTCGCATGCAACCGATCGACCTCAATGCGTCCTCATCCTCCAATAGCAATAGTGAATGGATGATCCAACCTCTCCCAACTCTCCACACTGTACTGCCCCATCCTCCTCCTATGATATTGATGCCATCTGCTAGAAATTCTGTTGCATCCGCGTCCTAGCAAAAAAAAGGTAAGCCGCAAATTCTATTTTATTGCCATCCGCATTTTTTCAATCACCTCTCTCACCATTCATTGAACCTTCCAACCTCTCCCCACCCTCCACACCCTACAATAATCCGCAGATTGTCACCCTATTGAGTGCTGTCCATTCCCCACTGCTTAAATTGTGTTGGATCCTTGTCCTTGGAAACAAAAGGTAAGCCGCAAATGACCATTATTTGGCCAATCGCATTTTTTCAATCACCTCTCTCACCTCTCTTTCAACCTTCCAACCTCTCCCCACTCTCCACACCCTACAATAATTTGCGGATTTAACCATCATTAAATGCTGGCCCTTCCCCCCTCCTGAAATTTGGTTTCAACTGCCCGATTGAATTATTTAGGTAAGCCGCAAATGTTCATTTATTTGACACCGCATTTATTATTACATGTCTCACCTCTCTTTCAACCTTCCAACCTCTCCCCACCCCCCACAACCTCCAATAATTCGCGGATTGAACCACCATTGAATGCTGACCCTTCCCTCCTCCTGAAATTTGGTTGCAACTGCCCATTTGAATTACTCATCCTCCTCTCACAATTTTCGCTTTTATTGCCGCCGTGGCCGCCCAGGAACCGATTCTATTGGAGCATGTGTTATTAATTTTGTTTTCACAAAGGCATAATATCTCACATCTGTTCTTTTGTAATTACAACAGCTTTGACAAGGCAAATTGGCCAATTTGCCTTGATTTGGATGCATTGAGGCAGCCGGCTATCGTCAGGACCATCAGTGCCTGGTTTGTGGATTGGGAAAGTGAAAGCATCAAGAGTCATGGCAGTGTAACGGAGGCTTGGTTTCTCACCAAGTATAAAAATCTTTTTCTTGTGTGTTGTTGACCCGGACAACAATGTGACTTTTACTGTTATGGGATGTTTTTTTCCTAGCTGGACCACCTCTGGAGAGGTTGGCTACGTGGGAACTCGAGTATTGAAACATTTGATTTGACTCATACCGTTGTATCTCAGTTATTTGCTCTCTCTCTTTCTTCTTCGAACCGCCCACACCCTGAACCCTGTGAACCCCGAACCCGATCGATCCCCGATTGCCGATTGCTTGAAAGCGAAAAACAACAATAATCATGGCGGCCACCTTTCCGCCGTTGTC
>JALLAU010000936.1:0-11930 GCA_036939495.1 Thalassiosira hispida
TCTTTGACCCAATTGCATTGCACTTCAGTTGCATCAGCATTCCATCGGTCTTCTTTTAGGCTCAGGATGGGGAAAGTACTCCAACCCATCGGCTGGGAGAAGGGGCGTATGAAAACATCTGTCTGACAAAAGCAGGATTCTACCCATAGGGGCAGGTGAAATATGTTGTTCTTTGCAGTAGTCCCAATGGTTGTTATCTCGTCAATCAACTTTTCATCCTCTTTGTCTGAAAGAGACAAACGGACACCAACTTCAACATCAGGACCACAACCAAACATTTTTACACTGGTAGCAGAGCTCAGAGTCAGAACCCGGCGATTTTCTTCGAGGTTGACAGCCCAGACTACGCTAATCTGCTGCGAGACAAGAGTATGATGATTCTTCTTCCAAATACGAACAGATCGAACAACTGTTCCAACTTTGCAGGTAGGTAGATCTACGATTGGGTCAGCAAATACATTCCGACCAGCCTCATCAGCCATGACACACCTGGTTCCTAAGTTACCAAACCCTAGCTCAATATCCACTGTAGGGAACTGCCCATCATATTTCCGGAATCTTTTATCATTTTGAAGCCGAGAACTTTCACTACCGTCAATTTGATGAACGGGGTCCATTTGGAACTGTGAATCGTGACCATCTTTTATGACAGTGGTTGGAATGCCACGAGCTGAAAAGCTTATCCTCAGTCCACTTCTGTTTCGAAAGATGAATGGGGCACGTTTGCTCAAATCAGTATGCGCAGTTTTTCCACGCTTCCTTGAGAAATCTAGCGCTAACTTTGCAAGTTTAGTGGCCTTCTTCAAGTCAGCGGCAGAAGAAGTAGCATGGCTCCCCCGCTTAGTACCAAATATTGGACTGGCCGCCTGCTTTGGGGTTGGTGGCGGACTCATTCCATTCTCAGGTGTCTGAGACTTTGCGGGGCTCTTCCATTGTCGCCAATTCAGAGCAGCCTTGCTCAAGATGTCCAACGCAGAGTCGGACACCTAGAGCGAAACAGCAAACAAGGAACATTTATTAGACGAGAATGTATATTTGAGCGACAACAAGACAACGAAACTCACATTTACGCAAATGAAATCTATTGGGCCAGGGTCGGGATGGCTGCTGCTGCGGTCAGATATGACTATTGAACATTGTCCAGGCTGCAAACCATTCCCACCCTGACGTTCGAGCGTTGCTGTCAGACAGTGTGGCTCTAGTATAGGTTCCCATTGATTTATCATGGCATTGTTGAATTCGACATAGAGAGTAGAAATGTTGGATTGCGAAATAAACACCGCTGATGAATCGCTGCCATGGTTTTTGTCAAAAGCAAGTAATAATGGCCGGCGCGCATCTATTGCATTGGTTGCAACTGCAAGCCCGTGCTTTGCGATGAAGCTTGTTTCCTTTAGACCGGCACGTAGTACCGGCATGTCTCTCCCATTGGTGTCGTCTATTAATGTCAAAACAAAACTCAGTTTTCCTTCAAAGTTTGAGACGTTACCCCAAGCTGCCGATTCGGCTTCAACGAAATGGAGAGTGTAATTCGTGTCCTTCAGGTCAGATGTTTCGTGTGTTGCTAATTGATGAGACACTTCCTCAAATGTGAGTTCCTTCCCATCAACTGCCAAAAGAATGGCTCCTGGCAGAGGCAATCGCTTGGATGCTAGCATGCTGGATAGATTATCTGTATCGAAAGCGCCGATGCTTGATTGAGCACAGTGTGCAAAACAATCATAATCCACTTTGTTGACCACAGCGGCACCACCTAGCCCAGCCACAAGCTCAAGACCATTTGGTACACCACACCCACATACCAGCTCAAAGTGAAATGCCCCTGATGTATTACCAACTTGGCTAGATCTGAAACCTTCGTGTCCCTCAACACTGTTACTAGGATTATTCGATTTTGGAGATTCAAAAGGATTCTCAAAAGACAGAGAATTGGAAGTGGTGGTGTTACTACCGTAGACAGCCGATGATTGGTGCGGCACAGTGTCACTCTCTGGATTTGAATGATGCCCTGCACGTGAGAATGTTATGGTCAAAGGGCGCGGCGTGCTTTCAAAAATATCGACAACGGATGAGAGAGGGAGTCTCTCAACCGACTTTCCGTTAACCAACAATAGAATATCACCCGCTTCAACTTTGCTGCATGCATTTGTAAGCGAGCTCTCAACTATGACAGATGATCCAGACTTGCGGAGCTGAAGACCGAGCTGTTTGGTAAATATAACCACGTCAAATATCAGCAGAGGCCCTTCGTCGCATTCGCTGTAGTCTGCCGATTTACTAAATTGCAATGAATCATTCTGTGCAGTCATGATAGTCGATTGAGGTCGCATCTCGTTCATGAACTGCTTCTTTCTATTGCGCAATTTGTCCTTCTTCTTTTTCTTTGTAGATTTCCTCACAACCGTTTCAATCAGATTCAGATCTCCGAAGCTCAGCAATGTGGAAAAGGGCTCGACTTCTATCGACACGGATCGTGACGTAGGGAACCGAGTGCGAGATACCAGCAGGGCGTCAAAAGTTACTGTAACCGGCTCAATCAATGGAACTGCTACTCCCATCCCATTGTCCTTAGATTCAGTCCGATTCGGACCGATCATCATGTCAATGTTATTGTGAACATATGTCTCTAATTCTTTTGCATGGCCGCTCAGTGTTGTAGTGGATCTTATATCAATCTGTTCATATCTAGACACAGATGAGAATTCTTCATTGTCAATACTCATATTACCCACAGCAAGGCCTCGTAATACTAGCGCGCGTGAAAATGGATCAGATTCATCGGCAAGAAGGATGAGACGCGGGTAAATGGCGACACATTTGAACCTGTATGTTGAAGGGCCAGCTACCTTCGCGTGTTTCTTTGAGGAGTTGGGACTATGCAGGACACCCTGTATCTCCAAGTTAGAATTGGGACAGTTCCATTTCTTTGATAAAAAGCATATAACATCGTCAATACTTCGCGGCAATATGGTGACACTTAAAGCATTGACTTTCAGCTCAATATTCTTGACCATTTTGGGATTTGAAGTTTGAGTACCAATAACTAGCGAAACCAGTGGATCTTGTGATATGTCTCCATAACCCTCTGCAACCACAGAAAAGGCACAAGGAGGGCGCTTTGGAAAACCGAGGTATATATCTCGTGCAAGCCTCCCATAATCACCAACGTCTTTGAAGGACATGTCATGCAAAGCAACAGATATAGTTTTGTCCCCGTTGGATCGCACTCCAATGGCAACAACCATCTTGTGTATAGAAAAATTGCAGATGTCATAACAGAGAAGAGCAGCGTTCTCCTCGTCCAGATTTTCGAACCAATCATCCCTTCAGAATTATTGTAGAGATGGGGCATGAGGGTATAAATATCATGTTTCACCAAAATTCAGTCATGACTAATTCACTCCTCAGAAATACTCACCTATGCAGGGTAACATTAATGTGGTCCACACCAAAATCAAGACTAACCCGCCCTTTCTTTGAGGCAGCATTTACTTCACCAAACCGTACGAACCTGGCGCCCTCAGCATACATTACACTCGACTCATGCTGATCACTGGATGCATTCGCTAGTGACTCGTCTTCATTTTGCCAGTATGACTTTTCTATATTGTCCCACTTGCTCGCATCAACGGGTTTCCCAATATTCTCCAGAGCAACCAAGTTCAGCATCAGAAATTCTCTGTAAAGTAGATGGACTGAGATAAAAGGTGTTTTGCCTTGAATGATTGTTGTTTCTCCTGAAGATGGCTTTCGTATGGTGAGATTGGTATGAAAAAGGATACCCGGATTAGACATGTCTCCAGCGACGGGTAGACTGACTTCGATCTTGATCCCAATGACCAAACGTATGTCCAGAACTCTAAACCAATCCATTTTATCCCAACTTTCATCATCATCGCTCGACATGGAGAGACTATGCGATTCACCTAATCTGTGTTGATCAACCAGCCTTGACTTGCTGACAGTGGGGCGTGCTGATGCTTCTTCAAACCAGCTTGTGACTTCCACGGTACCTAATGAGAGGAAACACCCACCAACATTTGATATGGGGGAGCGAGGAATGAAGACGCAAGGTTGCTCAATAACCAAATCAAGAAAACTGCGAGTTCTTATTCTGCTTGCGCAGAAACTCTCTGTGCCGCTCTTGATTGCTCCCATTCCCTTTCCAGGTAAGCCATGTTTCAAGTAATCCGTAAGCTCTGCTGTTCTTTCACTGAGGTAGTTAAACTCTGAAGGCCTCATTTTTATTGTCAAAAAGTCGTCTATGTCACCTGAGGTAATCTTGTTTTCAATCCAATCGGGGAGGCATGACTGTTTGTCGTGAACATTGTAGAGTGTTCTAAATGTTCTATATTGAAATGAAAAGAATGGATCTGATTCTTCTTCAGCGTGGCCGAGCAGATGCCTATTGCGATCAGAAACTGATTTGCTCATATCTGGATCCCAGGCACGGAATTTTAAGATAGAGCCTTTAATAACAAGTGAATGCTCTTTGTATCGTTCAAACTGAATCTTAACACCTGCTACCAACACATCGAGCAACCTCCTTTGCTGATACTCTTTGTCTGTTTTTATGGTATGCAAAAATATTAGAAGTGAGAGTGAGATGTAGAAAAAGGGCGGTGGCATGGTCAAGTCAGTATACATTCAACACTCACTGAGACAAATACAGATACTTTCAATATTCGCATTCACTGAAAAAATGACATTGTGAGCGGAAGTCTCGGGTTCGGGTGTCTTTGATGGTTCTTTGGGGGGCATATCCTCCACAAGTGTATCGCTTGGACTGAGCACGGTCTTTGCGGTGGGCGTTTTGAGAATGGTAAGAGCGGCTTTCTTCAGTCTACCTATGAAACGTTGCAATGCAATGATTGTCGACGGGTTCCATTGGGCGATAAGATGCTGAACATCAACGTCAATACAATGGAGTCCATTCTCATGCACAACACTGCGAAAAGCCACAAAATGCTGATGCCCCAATGACTTATCGAAATAACTGCTGGGTGCAGTTAATTGATCGATAGCGTCGTTTCGCTTCTTCGTCGAAGGTGACATCTTAAAGCCCCAATCTGAGGCCACAACCATTTGGTGTGACTCCCATGACATGGCATCAAGTTCAATCTGCGTTTTGAAGGAAAACATACCCTGTTTAGAATGCTCTGATGTTAAGCTAGTAGCCATCATACTGAACGGCGAGTCCTTAAACTGCAAGAGATCTTTGAGCTCAAGGCTGTCCAGAGAAATGAAAGTATTCTTTATCAGGCAAAGACCTTGAGTTGGTGTGAACTCTTGGGCCGTTTTTTTCTCTTCGGGGTATGTGTCTAGACGAGAAAATCTCATTCCAGTCAAGGAGACTGCGACAAGAGGCTGCATATTGAATAGCGGGATAGAATGAGAAAACTATAAGACTAAGTTCATGCTCTTGTCGCACTATGAATCGTACTGACCTGTGCATTGGCAAATTGTCGGTGGCTGTCGTCAGTTACTACAAGGTTGAAGCCATCACACAACACGTCAATGATTCTTTTAGTAGGTACCCATGCAAATGTAGTGAAATGTAAGTTTGGGCAAGGATGAAGGAGAAAAGAACATGATGTGGGGTTTCGGATTCACTTACATTCTACCCTGAGATGCTGCCGTTTTCCCTTCATTTGTACTACCAGACAGGGAGCTTTCCGTTGTCGACTGAGCCAGTCTGATGGATTTGTCTGTGTGTCCCTTGCTTTCGGGCATTCCCATTTGCTTTTTGAATCCATTGAATACAGTTAGGGTTAGGGTGAGATCTGAGCAGGCTGCACGTGCTTGAAGCTCCTCTGCCCAGACCCACCCTGAAAGGCTTTCTTGAGATTTTTTGTTCCGTATTGTTTTGATCGACGATCCCGATATAGAAACAGGGCAGAGTAGACTAGAAGACGGTGAGTTGTAACGGTTTGAGCGTCCTGTAAAAACTTCTAACCCATCACAAAATACACAATGTACTTCATGGCAGGCATCTATTTGACGGAGGAAATTAAGATGTGCCATGAACAGTGTAACACATGGACAATCACCTTGCTGGTTGGCTGAATCTGCCAAAATTATGATTTGCGGTGATGTCAGAGTAAAGAGAAATTGCTTTGATATTGACACTTGTTGTGGCGGCATTGTATTTTCGGCCCCGGCTGGTATATCACCACTGCTCTTCTTCGCTTGGTTCCTACTACTCTTCGACATTCGATAAAACCGATCCCCAACCTGCATTATGGAAGACATCTCTTCTTGTTCAAAGATTTCAGGATGCGTTGGGAGATGTCGAAAGAAGTCACCAACATGCTGCCACGCTGGAACTATCAAATAAATTCCTGCCGCATCGAGATGGAGTGTTTTCACATTGTTACCATTTGGATGGGTTGTAGATGTGAATTGGAAAAGACAGTGTGGATGTGGCATTGATGCATCAGTACTTGTTGGTAGCGGGAGCAGTAAATCGGGGAAGCCGGCCCATTCTGGTATACTATTGCTAGTTTGTTGTATACAAATGCTTTCAACATTAGCACGTTGCTTTGAAATGTAATCTGCATTTTTCGCCAATGACCAGGATGCATTTGAAGCATTGATGTTCATCATCCCTTCAGCCTTTCTGCTCGTACTTTCTTCCTCGTCAAGAAAAAACTGGAATTGCAACAAATCTGATGACAGCTTTATTGAGTAGGTAGTTGGTGGCACTTCTGTCTTCTCATACCCAAAGAGGACGAGCCTTTCCTTTGATGCTTTTTGAGCTGTAATTCCTGTTGGAATGTTCTTAGAAATAAATCTGGATGCTTCCGAGAGGTTCCAAGATACGAAAAAACGAAACAGAGAGAAGTCTTTTTGAGAAAGGCGGAACACAATTGGGTCCACTTTTCCATCAACATTCCATTTGGGTTTGATCAGAGGGGCGGTTGGGCCGACAGGCCATCGAATATTTAGGGACAACGAGGGTGGGTCCTCATCTTCGGGGACTTCATTCAGGTTTCGCCCATCCCAACTTTGCACAGCGAGACCACAAAAATCAAGTTTGCAGTTATGAAACCATTGCACCCAATCCGTAAACCTTCCCTCCTTCTTACTCATGTGTTCTCTTGTGAAGTGGCTGGCTGCTGTTAGTGCATTCATTTTCAGGCGAATGTGCTGCGGGGACCTGGAACAGAGAAGGATAAACAATGTGCATGACTTGAGCAACTTGATGTAACCAAAATGATGAAAGAGTGACCAGATTGGTGTGTATTCTTACCTGTAGCATACTGGTAACAAAAGCAGCGGCTGCTCCATCTTGATTGACATTTTCGTGCGCTTGAATGCTCTCATAGCTTCTGACGGATTGAAAAAGTGAGCACTTGGCTTCGGTTTCGTGCCCCAGACAGCATGCCCTAGTATTCCTTCGAAGAAATAATCGAACATTTCCATCCTAAGACATTACGATATGGAAATGTATGGAAATGTTTAATAAAGGACATGAACTCGAAATATGACATGTTTCATGTGATGTGCAACAAAGCAAATTGACATGATCAGATGAGTGCACCAAAATTATAACTCACCACAATTGATGTTGGTATACAAATTTCATCTCAGAAAACTGAACTTTCATCAAATTATGAAACTCAGGCTCGTTGCCATTGAGGTTAGTGAATGTTTCGAATGACATGTGAACTATAGAAGTCGTTTGTGCTGATGATGAGCTGAAACCTCCAGACTGCAGACCAATTATTTGACCATATAAGTTTCCTCCTGTCATTCCATCTGGGTCTTTCAATCTTGCATTTGCAACAGTTGCGGTTGTTATTGAACCTCCAAGTGGTTTCCGACAAAATGAGATGTCAGTCTGGTTCATTTCAGCACTAAACAAGCAACGATATTGAGAATCCTTGTTAAAGTTCATCTGAAGCTTGGACAAATGAAACAAGATCTTAAATTGAGGGGAAGGAGTGTTCACCGCACCGGGTGCATGTGCCTGATTAGCAACAGATTGATTGCCAACGTCATTTGTCACATTAGGCACTCCATCGCTCTCGCTGGATTTGTACCTGCTAGTATTGTCTAATGCATCAAAAAACTCTGATTCGTTTGAAGTTTGGTTGGCGATATCCTCTACACTGCTCATTGAGGTGGTCATAGGAGATGATGGTAGTCGCAACGACTTCTGCACTCGAGCCAATACCTCAGGGTTCCACTCGACATACAGCTCGTGGAAATGGATTGATATTACTTTGTCGCCATTAGGTTGTTTCGACACTTCAACAGCAACAAGATCTTCATCTCCACCACTTTCTATATCCATGTCAGGGCTTGGATCACAGTCCTGTAATAAGCCAGGATCCACAGACGATAAAAAGTGGCAGAAGTGGCTGCCAGATTTTTGTATGTCTGTGGCATGTATAGATCGCAGACGGGCTGAAAACTGCGATGTTACACTGCTGTGTGCCTCATAATTACCATGGATTCCTCGGATTGACAGATTTATGAGAGGAATAAGGCCTGATAAAGCTGTTGATTGGTCAAACCCAACATCATTGCCAATCTGCAGTGCAATTCTAGGAGCTGAAAATGAAAACTTGAGTTCGATGGTATTTGCCCTGGGTACATCAACATTTGCATTAGATTCATCTCTGTCAAAAAGTCCGGTATGAATATTCTGGCGCTTTGGAGATCCTCTATTGGCAAATAATATATCATCAAGTGTTTGACGTTGTCGTATTTGAGGATTTTCATTTCTTGATCTTGATTTAGCATCATTCCATCTCATTTGAAGGCGTGAAGCCACTCGTACAGCAGATGTGGTAAAATTAAAGCATAACTGAGGCAAAAGCGCCTTTGCATCGATCTTGGTGACATCACTTTCTGAAATGTGAGTTAGAAGAGAGAACTTCATCGAAAATGGCTCGATGATCGCGTGAGACTTTTGATGAACACAAAGAGCTCTGATGCTATCGATTCGAAGCAGCCATTTATCGTCGAATCCAAAAGGGGCAGGTTCACTTGAATCGCTTCGAAAGGTCAGCCTTCCAAGGTCAACAACCAACGTAGGAGATTTGGTGTCCTGAAGATCTTCGGGGATGAATAAAACAGGGGCAGCGATATCAATAGAAACAACGAACTTTTTACGCTGCGCCAACACAGACATTAGCAGCTTTGATCTCCAACGGGACAGTGCCTGTGTTATCCGCCCATAGTCTCTATTGAATTCGGTCGTCTTCACAGCAGCAAAGAGTCTTGACAATGCCTCAAAAGCATTTGTTGAGTAAATCACTTCAAGCGGTGACACACCAACTTCAAAATATGTTGTTGCTTGTGGTTGCGTATGATCATCTGAAACAAAATTGCGGATGGTGATTCTTGCTGTGTGCTTGCTCGAATTCCCCGTGTTATTATGCTCTCCGCTGCCCAAAGAACCTGGCTGTTTCATTCCTATAAGCGTTTGCCCTTCGCTGGTCTTTTCAATGTAAGGACTTATCAAATCAGATACAGTCAGCGAGCTTAATGCACAGGAAAGATCCCATGAGCCGTTACAAAATTTGTCAAATCTCAATGAAGACAAACATTTCAGCCTGACTATTGGAACAACTTGCAGCCTTTCTAGTTGTGACATGGTATTATGCAGTGAATTGTGTGTATGTGAAGTATCGTTGGCCTGCACTGTGAAGTCTTGACATGATATTGATACTACCCACATAGGAGAGCTGCTCACAAACTTTGCATCGGGCTCTGGATACATAGCGATTGGATTCTGACCACCATACTCACGTACATTGAATTCTCCTTGGTCAGAATGGATTGATTGGACAATCTGATGCAGCTTCGTCTGTCTGTACTCAAGAGAAAAAACAGAAAGGCTTCCCAGCGCCAGCTCATTGACATCAATAGAATCCGATGCTCTAGTATCTCCATTTTGCGGCTTGGGTGAATCTAGACCCAGCACTGCAGAATTTTGATCATATAACTTGGACTCTGATAGCTTTCGGAAAACAGCAACACGAAACGCAGCAATTTCTTCATTATTGAGCAAGTCTTCCAAAGCCATCAATTCTCCATGAAGTCTTCGCTTTGACTCCATGCCAGAGACCCAAAATGAGAGATAAAGTGCAATGTACTCATTCCGCAATCGTAGTAAGCGAGCAAGGCCCAACCACCCATCTCTTCGCCACTTTCTATCCTTAACATCTACCTTGCCTTCAAAATAGCTGCGGTCTGACTGCAATGCTCTCACTGCTCTAATTGCATATTTCCACCAAAGTTGTGGGTTGTTCTGTGGGCGGATATGGGATGGTGGCCGAATATCTAGCAATAGCTGGGAAATCCGTTGTTCTATCACCCGTTCTTTGGAAGAAATGATCTGTGCTTTGTAGGAAGACAGGCATTTGCGGACATATGCGATATCTTCAAGTGTGTTGCGATCAAAACCAACATGGCAAAATGGGATACAAAGTGTAGCATGAATTGATGGAGATGCTGGAGAGATTCCTAAAATGGGTGATTCTCCATTGGTATCATTGTTGAGAGGATCAACCACCGTCAACTGAAGTGATGGAGATGTCGGTTCAATAAGGTATGAGTGTTGCAAAGTGCCACCTTCAAATTCATCGGCAGACATAATGTCCAATTCTGCAAATCTCTTGTCATAGTAAACCCTATCTTCCTCGGCGCTTGGGTACCCTACAAATAGATCAGAGTGATTGCTGTCCCAATACACTGACAGTTTCTCCACATTGGCTATTTTGTGATGTTGCTGCAATGTAGCCAAAGTTGATGCCTTGCCATCATTTTCTTCGTCTGCGGCATTTGCACTTGTTATTGAAAAATTGTCCAAACGCATTCCCACCGCAAAGGCGGGACGATACTGACATCTTTGTTCAGAAGTGTCTTCAAACCATCCATACCCCTCATCCTCATATCTAATATGAATGTTTTGTACTGTTACCTGCAGAGAAGATAATATACGTGCCACCAGTCCTTTGGTCCAACGTGCTAGACGGCCTTCACTGGGTTCATCGATTGAATCATTGCTGCCGGGTTGATTGGCGTCATGGCTGCCAGATTTATCAGTATCGCCACTGGCTTTCTCGACAGTACCCCCGTCTCCAACTCCAGCACTGCCTCTCACAAGCCTAAATAGTTCCCGTTCCAAAAGTGATTGCACTGCCAATTCTCGCTCCTTTTGCATCCTTTCCAGCTCTTGCAGCTTTCTCTTCTTATGCATGGATGATCTCTCCTTTGCATCCCCCTCTTGTCTTTGGTTTGTTGGACGATTTCCTCTAGTATGGTTTTGGGACGCCAATAAAATCCTTACATCAGAAAGCACTACAGAGCATTTCAAACTGTCATCTTGGGGAGTTATTCCTTCTGTCTCATAGTCTGGGGTGGAAGATGCAGCTGCTACCTTTGTAGCACGTAGCAATTTCCATGGTATGTGCAACTCCAAAGACCCAATGTAACCATGGGAAACTTCTATGGTAGGTGCATTGTTTTGTGACTGCGTTGAAATATTTGCAGGTGGACTTTCTCGTGTACAAGAGTTGCTTTTTCCCCCATTAGATTGGTCAGATGCATGGCTGACATCGTCTATTTGAGAAGCACAAGAACGAAAAGAATCATCATCACTGGCTTCCCCATTATCATCTGCATCAGGAGTGTGAGCTTCCTCCTCGTGAATTCCATCATCTCCAAGATGATCGTCTTCGTCCTCAGCCCCGTCATACTCGCCTCCGCCAGCCAAGGGGACACCCAAATATTTTAAGGCATCCTTCCTCAAGTGCAGGTTCCTCAGTGCCAGGACTCCCCGCCAAGCATTCAATTCCGCCGCGGTATTCTCATCGAAATCTTCGAACACGTGGCCAAATTTGGAGGCTAGTGTGGAGAGGAGGTAACGTTCTAGCATGATGATAGGTGACTTGTGAAGAATCAAAGAAAGAAGA
>JALLAU010000937.1:0-11933 GCA_036939495.1 Thalassiosira hispida
TCCACTCACAATCTAAATATAAATACATTTACATCCTATTGCGCGTCTACAGAACCTTGGATCATACTCTGTCGGTGGAACTTTCCGCCTCTCGCCTCTCCGCAAGTCTCGCCACCACCACCCATACCCCATACCCATCCATACCAAACACTCCAGACTATCATTCCTTGCCTCCCGTAGCTCGACTCTGCATCCCCCTACTCGGCCAGAAGCGCCCAACTTGACCGACGAAAGACCCTCCGCACCGCCAGACCTGCCACACGATAGACTCACCATGAAATACTACAAATTGGAGTGCGCCTCTGTTCCAGATGAACTTTTCCACGCAAAAACAGATGTGAAAGAATGGCTATCTTTGACAACGACTAGCAACGGAAAATTCAAACCAGGATCTCTTAATAAAGTGATGCCACTGGATAAAGATGTTGAAATGGAACGGATCGTTGGGATCAGTGCATACTTGGCAGGAAACGTTCTTCCATTTGCCTTGCCGATGCTCTCGGTGGCATCGTTGTTCAGTTACATTGGCATGCTTCTTCTCAAGATGGTCATTATTTACTTCACCATCTTGTTCGTCGTTAACAAATATTACTTCCTCCCCTACTTCAGTACTAAATACAACCGGCCAACCGAATTATCCGACTCAGATATTAGGTGCAATCAATACTTGTACACGGAACGTAACAACCAGAAGTACACTTCATTGAAATTTGTCTGGCCAGAATCCATTCACAAACCCGCTTTTGATGATCGACCAGTAATTTTTTGCGCCATTCCTCACGGAGCTGCTCCTCTTGGCATCACTTCGTACCCTTTGTGGTCAAAACTGTTCAACGAGAAGTTATGCCGTTGGACCTGTGCACCTGTTGTCTTGAAGTTGCCCATCATTTCATCATTCATGAGAAAGGTG
Source organism: Thalassiosira hispida (assembly GCA_036939495.1). Lineage (NCBI taxonomy): Eukaryota > Bacillariophyta > Thalassiosirophyceae > Thalassiosirales > Thalassiosiraceae > Thalassiosira > Thalassiosira hispida. The sequence continues at coordinate 911 of JALLAU010000937.1, forward strand.
GGCTACATCCCAGCTAAATCAAAGAATATCATTGACACCTTGACCAAAAAAGAAGAGAACGTTGGCATCATTTTGGACGGTATTGCAGGCATGTTTCAGGGCCATGATGAAATAGCTCACATCCAGCAACGAAAAGGAATTATAAAGATTGCACTAAGGACAGGAACGCCAATCATTCCAGTGTATGGGTTTGGGCACACGTCATTATGGCGAGTAGTGACGGATCCATTTGGCATACTCAAATCATTGAGTGTCAAGCTTGATATCTCCATCTGCCCATTCTTTGGTAGATTCGGCTGGTTCCTCGGACCGCCTCAGCGTATTGCCCTCTGTGTTTGTATGGGAGAACCAGTTCTCTGTCCTCAAATTGATGAGCCGACACAGAAAGATATTGACAAATATCACAGTGAACTGTTGAAAAATTACGAACAACTCTTTGAGCAGCATAAAGAAGCGTATGGTTGGGGTGACAAGAAGCTTAAATTTGTGTAATATTTTGACATTATATCCACTGTGATTCAGCAGCTTTGTTTTTGAAACACAAGAATAGCAGCTCCAACATCCATCATCTTTTGCCACGAGAACTTCTTTGATAATGGGGGCGATGCTCCCCATATATGTGGAAGAAGTGATGGTCTAAGTATCATTTTGCTATTTCCATATAGCTTTAAGGTTTCAGTAGACACATTCACAATAATATCGTCATCTGTAGACGGAAGTGTTTCCATGAATAATTGAACTTTGGAAGCCTCATTAATAATGATTGATTCCAATTGTTGCCACCAATCGTCTGCATCAGAAGAAGACTCATCCACATAATCATCGATTGATGCACGAGGAACATGAGACAAAATGAAATAGCCACTCTCTTTCAACAATTCAGATGCTGTAGTTACCAGAGGTACCAATGACGCCAAATCATACAAAACATCGGTAGCAAATACTATATCATATGTTGTCGGCAAATGAGAGCCAAATACTTTGGCAGCATTGCCTTTACCCCATTCCAATTTCCTTATATATATATCACCTTCGCTCTCGTCACTCTTCCCGCAGTCCTCACCAACATTTGCGTCATGGTTTATACGACACAATTCCAAAGCATCATCATTCGCATCCGTCTGGACCAGTAGAGAAGGGCCTAATATGTGAGTTACTCTTGGATCATTGCCTTCAACCATACGAGTTTGAGTGCCACGTGCAGACATGAGCATAAGCGATAGCCCGGACATTCCCGTTCCTGCTCCCAACTCTACAGCATGGCAATTTGGAGGGAATAGGGTACTTCGAACTTGTGACCAATAGTTTTGCAACGCCCCAAAAGCACTGTCTAAGTCACGCGCAAAAAATTCCATGAATAGAAATGCACCGAGCCATAAACAGCTACCGGTAGGATCGGCAATACCATTCGCCATATCCATCATGTCGAGTGGTGTGAGTTCTGAGAGACATTGGATTGTTATTGTTGTATCGCGGCGTTGATGTTGATGGGTATCATTCTTGGCGCCATCGCAATCACCATTGGAACTTTTCCTGGCAGCAGTTGCTGGAGATAAATCAATCGATAGTGATGTTGCCATGGCGGAAGGGGAAGGAAAGCAAAATGTTAATAATGGCAATTAAGACGATTATTTAATAACGGGTGACGGGGGCTAGGAGGTGGATGTGCGGTTATGGGAGAGGCCAGGGGGAGAGGCGGGTTATTGGTTGATTGACATTGACATGAGCATAGGCATTAGTAGGCATTAGTACATAAAATGGCGCGCCTTTTGATTGAAGGTGGATCTTATCCTCATATCCTGCAAAGCCCTATCCGCACCAAAAGCCCAAGCGCGGGGTGTTTATTGATTACAATTATAATAGCCCACTTCTATTGATTCGTCGCACTTCCACAGTGAGGACTGTTGAGCGTCGGCATCCTCAGCGTCTTCGCAACATGGCGCCGCCATCATTCACCCTAGCCGCCGCATTGGCAATCCTCCTAACCTTATGCGTCGTGCCTACCAATGGGTTCTCGACCCCGGCAATGCGAAGATCTATTTTCAGCAGCTGCAGCGGTTGTGCAACAGACATTCATCATTTTCGCATGGCGGCTCAAACAACCACAACTCTTTTCCAGAGCACAGCAGATGTCAGCAAAGTGAGCGATGCAACTGCAGATGGTTCCTCGGCTGCTTCGCCATTGTTGGATGCAGTTGTATGTGGAGGCGGACCCGCAGGACTACTGAGTGCTATAATGTTGGCCAAAAATTTCAATTACAAGGTAAAGGTCTACGAACGACTTCCAGCACCCCCATCACCCACAGACGAATCTGTTTGGTGTGATATTGCAAAGTTCTACCTCATTGGGCTCGGAGAAAGAGGCCAAGCTGCGCTCAAAGAATTTGGTGTGTGGGATGATGTACAATCCGTTTGTACTTCAGTGCCAGGTAGGATGGATTGGGCGCCCGATGCTGGGCCGGATGAGGGGGTCGAGAGGATCTTTACTGATCGACCAATCATGACCCAAGTGTTACCAAGAGATAAACTTGTGGGGGTGTTACATCAGCATATATTGCAAAAGTATCAGGGGCAGATCAGCTTGGAATATCAAAAAGAAGTGACACCAATTGATTTTGATAACGATGGCAGCTCATCGGTGTCTATTGGAGTGTCTAACTGTGCAACAGAAGTCTTGCGTGATACGCCATCGAATGTTGGGATGAAATCTGTTTCAGAAGAAGCACTTTGTGATGCTGATAGCTTTGAGCTGATAAATACCAAGCTTTTAGTGGCTGCTGATGGTACTCAACGAAACATAGCCAATGCAATGGAGAAGGCTGACAAGGAAAAGCGAGATTCAATGTCTTTCATGGACAGGTTGAAATACGGACCTTCATTCCATGTCAAACGTTACGATGATGACAACCAAAGAGTTTACAAAACAATTCCCATAAAGGTACCAAGCAAATGGAAAAATAATCTGAACCTTTCGGCTAGGTCCAAAGATGGGCGTATTTTATTTGACTCTCTACCTGCTGATCAGATTGGCAACCAGTGCGCTGTATTGCTCTTGAAACGAGACGATGAACTAGCACAAGAGAATAGTGATCCAAAGAAGCTTCGGGAGGCATTTGACAAGGTCCTTCCACAGTTCTCAACTTTGTTGGATGATGACATGATTAAGGAGGTGGCAAAAAAACGTCCATCTTTCCTACCAAGTTTCCGATACGTCGCTCCTAGATTGAATCAGGGTGACCGTACTGTTATCTTGGGAGATGCAATTCATACTGTGAAGCCCTATTTTGGCCTTGGTGCCAATTCCGCCTTGGAGGATGTTCAGGTAAGTTACAATAATTGAAGAATACGCATCACTGCTGCTGTCAACTTGTGTGCTGAGCTTCGACATTCTTATGGATCATAAAAAACTCGACACAGATTCTCAAAAGGTCAATTGAAAACACAAATACCATGAAAGAAGCAACCCGATTGTTTTCGAGCGAACGAGCCGATGAATCCAGGGCGCTCGTCGAGATATCTAGAGAACTAGACAGGCCAGGATTGATGGGGGTATTCACATTCATTATTCCCTTAATCGTGGATTCCATATTCAACAAATTTGCTCCCAGAATTTTCTCACCAAACACAATTGCAATGCTCCAGAAGAGTACAAATACATTTCAAGGTATAAGGCGCAGAAAGAGGTTGGAGCTACTGGGAAAAGTTTCAATCCTGGGATCATTCGTTACGGCATTGGGAATGGGAGCGAGGCAGCTCATTCGAATATTATCTCGAGTGTCTGGGAAGAGAAACACGACAGTTGTAGTCGTTGTAATGGCCAGCCTAGCTAATGTTGCTTTTGCAAAGAAGATTGCCACTTTCTTTTCTCCTGGTCAGGCCCCTGCTGATGTACTGAATAAGACTGGCGCAAAGATAATGGAAGAAGAGGATGATCGCCCATTGCGTACAGTTACAGCATACAAAAGCGAAGATGAAGATAATGCAGCTAACCTGGCAGGTGGAGGGATCTAAAACCTGTATGAAGACACGCAGGAGAATATAATCTCTAACCGGATTATTGAGTTTGATGCACTTAATCGTCTGTTATTTGAATCTTTTCCATGGCCATGGCCTTTTCTGTTAAATGACCAGTCTTGCGATAGACTTGGGCACCCTCCGAGCCAGATTTCAACAACGTCCTCTTTGGCGAGGGAGACACCACAGCAGGAAATCGTAACCATCCCCACTTTGTATACTCTTCCTCACCAATGTTCAATGATCCATTGTACACAAAGATCTCTTCCCCGTCTCGGCATGATTCGCCAACTGGCATGGTTGTGTCTGGGTTGACCCAACACATTTGAACTGATTCCCCAGTATCTTTGTTTTTGTATAATTCTAACGCAGAGCCAAACTCGGTGGATTCACCTTTTTCTTCATCAACATTAATGTATAAGGGTTGCGTCAAATGATCCGTCTCTGACATTTGCAGTAACTTGACCAAGATGGTACACCCCTCATCATCGACCCAAGGCTCGTGTTTGCTGCCGATCTGATTACGGACGTATGTTCCTGCTGGAAAGTCTCCAAATTGATCCTTGAATGTACCCTTTAACACGAGAAACTCTTCACCTCCAATATGCTCGTGTGCAGAAAACTTCGAGTTGGGTTGGAACTCCACAATTGTTGTTGCCCTAGCCTTCTCAGATCCAATTCTGTCCAGCATGAAGCGATTGACTCCGTTGGAGGGAGATGAAATAAATTTTGTGGCATCGAAGTTTACACCTGCAAAAGAACGGAAATTTGCATTGACCTTCATGAGAAATGTGTAATATGGTTTTAGATATGTGGAGGATGGGGGAGCGAAGGAAGCTGAATGAAGGAAGGATAGCGGATAGCGGCGGGGTTTTGAGCGCGGCGGCGGCAATGATGTGCTTAAGCTTCGTGATCAAACTCAACTATTTACTAAACCAGATGAATACGCATCTTCCCTCTTCGTGCCTTCATCTACTACTCCTAACATACGTAGGTACTCAGCTGTACTCAGCTACTACGATATCACGAAGCTAAAAGCTTCTGAATCTTCGTTCCCGCTATCTATCCTCCTTCCTTCCGCTTCTAATGTACATTATTGTACCTACCTTGAAAACACTCACCACTCACCACCACACCATAAAAATAAAAATAAAGCGCAGCCACACTGCCCAAAGGGATTAGACGCAGTTGACAAACAAGCTATAAGTAGGGCATTCGATCAAGTTCTTCCGTACACCATGGTTGTAGAGAAAGGAAATCGCGAGGAGGTTGAGAGCGCTGTCGTCGCAATTAACGAGGAAGCACCTGATGCACATAATGCAATCAGCGCTTCCGCTGAGCCCGAGCAAACTGACACGCCAGAAGAAGAAGAAGACATTAAAGGATGGGGGTTCTCTGATCCCCGCCTACGTCCCTTCGTCATCATATCCATAACCTATCTCCTCTTCACAGTGACCGACGGTGCCATCCGTATGATCGTTCTCCTACACGCGTACAGCAAATCATTCTCGGCACTAGAGGTTGCACTCATGTTCACACTGTATGAACTCGCTGGTGTTTTTACAAACTTGGCTGCAGGAATGATGGGAGCGCGATGGGGTATTCGGTTCACATTGATCCTGGGTCTATGTTTGCAAATATTGAGTTATGGCCTATTATTCGGATGGAAGGACGAATGGTCAAAAGAAACAGCCATCATCTACGTGACAATAGCACAAATGTTTGCAGGTATTGCCAAAGATTTGACCAAATTAGGCGGAAAGACTGTGACTAAATTGGTAACACCCGACGGAAAGGACACACGCCTCTTTAAGCTGGTTAGCCTATTGACAGGATGGAAAAACTCTCTTAAGGGAGTGGGATATTTCCTGGGCAGTGCTCTGTTGGAAGTAAGCTATCCGCTGGCACTTGGATTCATGATGGGTCTAATTGTAATTGCAATGCCTTTTGCAATCTTTGGCCTGGATAAGGATCTCGGGACAGCCAAGAAGAAGAATTCATCTCTAAAGGAGATATTTGTGTTGGACAATTTCAACTTGAATGTGTTGAGTTTGGCAAGGATGTTCTTGTTCGCCTCGAGAGATTTCTGGTTTGAAGTTCCGGTAGGTTCCAAACAATGAGGGAAATACATGCATTCTGGCCTATAAAGTTTGATCTAACATATTATCACGTCCTTCATATCGCCAGCTACCGTTCTACCTTCGAAGTCCCAACTGTGAAGGCTTGGGTCCCTACTATCCTTGCTCGTCAGAGGATGACACTTGTACTCGCGGTGCAGTTTGTGATCCATCTATGGAATACTGCACCAACATCAATCCTGGAGGAGGGTGTGGCGGACCTGGTCTTGACCGCGTCGTAGTTGGAGCATTCCTTGGAGGATACATCATACTCTATGGCCAAGTTCAATCTTGGACGCCACAATTGGTCACAGGCCCATTAAACCAGACTCCTCCAAACAAAATGACAGAAGTTTGTTGGGGTATGATCAATTGCTACCCTTCATTGATAGCAACCATTGTGATATATGCTTCTGAAGCATTCCGTGATTATCACTTGAATTCGATGATGGCATGGCTAATTTTTATTATCGTTTCGTTTGCGGTGATATTTGCTATCAATTCTTCCATTCATTCGTTCTTGGTGGTAAAATATGCCAAAGCTGACAAAGTGGCAGCCAGTGTAGGATTCTATTACATGAGTAATGCGCTCGGGCGATTAATGGGGACGTTGGGAAGTGGATTTTTGTACACTTATGCTGGAGGAGATGTGGAAAATGTTCCAGGGTATGATCCAGGGAGCAACGGTAGGTTGGGATTGGCGGCATGTTTTTTGGCAGGGACAATTAGCAGCTTTCTAGCAGCAGTGATTACTATTTGGATTAAAGATGAGGATTCAGGGTTAAAATGTGGAAGATATACCATAGTCGAGCCGAAAGACGAGATAGAAGAGTCAAATCAAGAAGACAATCGAGCATCCAATGTTGATGTCAATGACCAGTCTGGAAAGGCCGGGGATGGACTCTTAACCCAGGCAGAGAAGAAGTGTTAGTTTCTCAGTGGAGGACGTTGAAGGAGTTGAAGCTCCAAAACTTTTTTCTGTACAGTTTGGCTCTGCCTCTTCTATCCCTTAGTCGTTCACAGGTATGTATTAAATCTTTGTACTTTCTTAGACAACTGAATTAGTCAAGAAAAGTTAGTTATCCCAATAAAATGTATGGATGGATAGTGTTGTTATATGTATGCTGGTTTTGGATGAAGGTGGGGCCAGAGGACGCACTATCGTGTCTTCTTCGCAGAATCATCCGCACTCCAACTTTCATGAAAGCCCATCACTCGATCAACTATTCGTTGAAATCCGCCCACAGAATCATTGGAGTCTTTCAACCCCTGTCGATCCACCCCATCCCTACTTGGTCCACCCAAAAAAGGCAATGGTGCAAACTCCCCTATCCCCTCCCAGAATATTGTTGCTCCATCTTCCGTAGTCCATTCGGATACACAATCCCTCGTAACGCAAATGTGATTTCGTTTTCCCAATTCGTCAGCTAGTTCTGTTTGATGATTATTCATCAATGTGGAGTTGATTACTGCATTAATGATCTTTTGTTTTCCTGTTGATTTCTTCATTGATGATGCAGATATAGCCAATGCCTCTAACAAAGTACCGGCACCAGCATGGCACAGAATTATATCTGCACGTTCCATATCAGCGGACAGAGAAGGTTGAAATCTATACCAACGGACCCGTATCCGGTGATTATTTTGTGTTGTTGATTTATTTGTGTGTGTACCACTGCTTTCATCTGTGCTTCGCATACCTCTAATTTCATCAGCCGATGACGTTGACTCAATTGGAAAGGATAATATTATTGATCCAGAACCATCATCATCGCTTCCATCCCTTCTTTGTATTTTAGATGTACCAACAAGAGAAGGAGGGAGAAATATATGGGGACACTGACCTCTACCATACTGAATAGTCAACTCCAATGATATGTCATAATTTTCATCAAAACAGGTAGATGAGGACTCCACTGCCAAAGACAACGAGGGAGATATCAAGCATGATGACGAGGAAGGGCCATTTGCTTCCAAGGCCGATGCAGACAATGACAGCGATTGCGAGTGCAAAGACGAGGGAAATGACGCGGATGGTGATGATGTCTTTGTCGTCTCGTTGGGAGAGTATGAGGCATGGTGTTGTGCCATTGCGTTTAGAAAGATTGGAGAACATAACGACTGCACGAAATCGTCGAAGGAGGTTGTGCCTACGGTGGCGAACGCGCTTTTCATTTGTGATGTATTGTTGAATGTTCCATTGTCATTGTTGTTTTGTTGGCAAGGGTCGGTGGTTGTTGTGTTGCTTGTGGTTCGGTTGTGATGATGTGGACGCTGTTTTTTTATTTTCTACTATTCCGGCGTAGACAATGTTTGGCGGGAAGTCGCCATTATTGCATCTCTTGGATTAATATCATGAAGGAAAAGGAAAAGGAACCTTTTATTCACATAACTAGCATCCAAGCTATTGCTATGTGATGATTATTTGACCATGAAACCTGCTATCTCCACCCATTCGATCACCTCCACAAACGCTGGGGTGATTGATGCCCACGTATTCGAACCACTGGGGCTTCCGGGCTCCTCTTCTACATCTATTCGAGGAACAATTGTGACGGTACACCCCTGGTCAACACTCGGCGGAGGGGAGCACAACACCATCGGGCTCGCTCGATGCATAACTGGCACAAAGCCTGAACATTCAAATAATAATAATAGCTGGAGAGTGATAACATTCACACTCAAATCAAATCCCTTCTGGACAGGCGGGGCAGTATGGGGAATTTTCTCCAATCATTCCTACGAAGTGCAACAGATCGTTGATGTGGTGAATTGGGCCAGGGAAACATATGCAATGGGGGATTTTGTCCTGCTGGGATCATCAGCAGGTGCACCAATGGCTGGAACTGCCATGGCTCAGCTACTGAAGCAGCAGGAAACTGAGCTACAGTATGATTGGAACACAGTATCAGCATACATAGCCATAGGCTACACTTTTGGCAACTTTGCATCACTTGGCTTTGGTAGACATTACTCACCACTTGTGACTTCCTCGCTGCCGAAACTTTTTATTATGGGAGAACGTGATGAATTTACATCTGTGCATCAGTTGGAACAGACGGCTCAAAAGATGAGAGCAAACAATAGTGATGATATTGTCGATGTCGAAATTGTGGCAGATGTTGGTCATTTCGAATTGGAAAGCCCAGGACATGATCCGATGGTCGCCAACATGGTGTTGGACTGGTTGGACAAGATTTTGCAATGATACGAATCACAATAATCTTATTGTACAGGGGAATTCTGCATGGCCTGGTTTGTAAGGCTTCCTTGGGGCATAAATAACTGTATGAGGAGTGTATTACTTGTCAGTGCTACATGTTAGTTTACAATAGAGTGCTCTTTCTCAAGTCAATGGCATCCTATCACACTCAAGGCAAAAGGCCAACAGATCCCTCGCCCCCTTTTCTCGCCGTCACCTCCACTGCCTCAACACAATAGAAATGAGCTCGCAAATACCTTACCACGCCAACAGGGATCAAGAATACGAGTAGGTTGGCGTACCAATACACGACGTTGGCAATACCCAATGCCTGCAATGATTTGGGAATGACGGAGCTGAAAGCCCATGAATGGAGAGATGACAGCCGCAGTGTATTATATGATACAGGAATGAGAATTCGAATGGGCAGTGGCAGCAATGCAATACGTGCCACCGCCTCCGTTAGTGCCTGGCAACACAGTAAAAACATTGGTCCTCCCACAATCCTCTTTGCTTCTCCAACATTACTAGCATTGATGAACCAATCCATTGCCGTGAGTGCTGGATATTTATTCCCCAGAGTCAATTGTGCCAATATCACAGTGGGTAGCAGTAGCCCCAATAGTGCCCCCACTCGTAGCCACGCCCTGTAGACCCTTGAATTGGTCAATGATGCTCCTAGGGGATTGGTAATCAAATTGGGCACATGACCCTTGGCTGGCAGTGATGGCATGTTGACAATTGGATTGTGGTCAGTGCTTGCACGCTTTGGGGCGGCACACCATGACGCTAAACCAACGAAATAGATGCTCATTCCTAACACAGCACCCATGTGCTTTAAATTGACACAGTTTGTACTCGACAATGCCAATGCTAATATTGCGGGACCTTTGCTAATAGCAGGTGGGGGTACGCCAAACGTTTGGACATATTCATTCTCCAATGTGGCAGTGGACCGTGCTCTTCGTGATGATGCCTGTGCCGCAGATTTGAGGAGATGGGAAAGTGTTTTACGAACTGCACTACGTTTTCGCCCCCTCAGTGGAGTGGTGGACGATGTGGCTGACAGATTGTCAACTGCAGAAGTGTCATTTTTAGAGCTGACAGTAGCAGTGGAGGAAGAATCCAATAGATTTTTTGCAGGTTGGGGAATGACACCTCCAGCAAATGATGACGATAAACCAATGGGTTCCTCATTACAATCAGGCCATATTACTGATCCTTTTCCGTAGGCGTATATCCTCGTAGTACTAGATGTTGGTATTGATTGAGCTATTGACCGACCAGCTGATGTGCAGCCATGATTGCCATGAGAACCTGATGTCAACGTCGTTGGGACACCGACCGACGGCGTTTGCAGTTGTTGTATCGAGAATGAGGAACTAAATGGCAAGACCAAGACGAGGAGAAGTGAGATTGCATCACGCATATTATTTGTTGTGCTGGGGGTGTGTTTTGTATGCAGCTATTGGAATTGGAGAGAATGCCTCTACTACCTACGAGTCCACGGCGGCCACCATGGGTCGGTGAAGTAATCAAGAATACAGGGTGTCAAATCAGTTAAAGGGTTTACCCTTAACTATAGATGACTAATAATGTGTGGCTGGCTGCTGTCTGGCTGCTGGCTGCTGCTGCTGCTATCTGGACACTTTTTGCCCTTTTCTACGCGATTTTGTATCTATTCCTATGT
>JALLAU010000938.1:0-11952 GCA_036939495.1 Thalassiosira hispida
ACCAACTTTTGTCTCTATTAAAGCATTATTACTAGTGTTTCTATCTATTATTATCCATATTACGGAAATGCGGCCGCCATGATCACCTCGCACCGCTCCGGTGCTTTAACTTTTTTTGCAGCGGACCAATCGTGGCAAACGGGGTACCAAATTGAAGCCAAGTCAATTTCTGACTCTAACGCAATGCCGGATTGGTCACAGTGTCGAGTAACAAGTGTCTAAATGACACGTTTTGTTGACTATTGGTTAGTACGCTATGACGTACTAACCGCTGACCTATAAGGAGATAGGTGAAGTTTTGTTGTTGTTTGCCTCATCTCATCACACATCACACATCATCACACAGCTGTCATCACTAGATACCTGCTAGCTGTAAGCCAAGATCTTCATTTGCGATGCACTATCACCAAAGATGACAAGGTATTCTATGGGACGCCATTGCTCCTATCTAATGCGTTTCTTTGGCCCAACGGGGCATTGCAATAATCGGTGGTCCGCACTGCTTTTATGTGCTCGGTCTTCCTCGTCATTTTCTACATCGTCACAATCACCTACAGCTCCCTCCAAACCTAGCAAGGCGTGGGAAAGAGGTGCCAAGCTCGTGAAAAACACAGATGTTACCAACCCTTATCTTGAACAAGTACGGTCGGAGGTGGTCGACCCAGCATTGCAAATGAAGACGATCGAAGATGAACTATGTGGCGCCATTGGAAAGGCACTAGGACGACAGGGAGAGAAGGTTCTATTTGCAATAAGAGATATGAAGGAAGCCCATAGCCAATATTTGGAATGCATCCAATCTCAAGCATATGAGGAAGCAGTGCAACATGCAACTCGGCACAATGACGCAAGAAAACGTGCCATCAAGGCTCGATGGGAGTTGCTGGTGCATCGTCAAGCGGTTGGATTTACGGTAGATAATCATAGTGTGATCCATAAAACCTTTCCCATCAGTGAGCCGCTACCAGTAGAAATGGAGGATATAATTGCAATTGCTGATACGAATGGAGATACAACTACACCAAAGACAGATATATCCGCAGAACAAAAGACCGAAAAGAAAAAGGTTTGGGGGGATCAATTGGATTGGTGGCAACGTGTCGGTCGATGGAGATGACAAATGCAAATAACTACCGATCACGAGGTTAATATGTATGACTTGATTTCGATAGAAAAATCCTCTCTAGCCTCCTTTTGGTGAACTTCACTTTACGATGTGGCTGCAAGTGCAAAACTGAAAATGATAGAAACAATGTACACAGAGAAGCATTCAATAATGAATTATATTGTAAATATTGTGACTATCATGTGCAAAATGAATACATGTGGACAATGTACACAGAGAAAACAGACAAGGTTGTTATGGTGATCGATCTAGGGGTGTAGCAGTAATTTTGCACTGAAAATGGATTACTTACCTACATATGCTTCGTAACACTTCCAGACAGTGAATGCTCTGACATGTTGCTAGAACCTGGCCAAAGTAAGGCAGGGACACGAAGGCCTGCCATGAACACACACACCCAACATCAGAATATAGAAACTGTACAGGTTGATTCATCAAATTATTTCTTACTTGTTACTTGTCACTTTCCCCCACAAACAAATGAACAAAAAGGTCTATCTATCGAAGCACCATTTATTTAGCCACACACCAGGACTCTGGTAACCTTCTTTCTCTTTTCCCCATTCTCTATAAACACATGCATTTTATGAGTTACAGACGTTTGTCTTTACGACTTGCACGATTGCTTGGCCTTCTGTTTGGCTTCAATCTCGCGTTGCTTCGCTCGTATCTCTTCCAATTGTTCCAATATGGACTTCTTGGGTGCTCCAGCCGACGGCGATGCCGATGCTGTCGATAATGAGGCTGTACTGGCAGAAATACTGCCGCCACTAGACTTGTTCAATGCGAGCAGTTGATCCATCGACCGGGGCGATGGCTTCCCCTTGGTAGCGGAAGTAGCGCCACCACCGCTCAAGGATGAGTTCTCAGGATTGAGCACCGTCTTGGCTGTAATGTTTCCCATGACCTTTCGCTCTGACGAAGTTGAGGCTAGCAAGGCAAATGCGTCATTACGAGCTGGAGTAGAAGGTGTCACTTTTGCCTGTTGGGTCTCGTTATGACGTACCAACCACGCGCGCGTCTTGGAGAGCAATTCATCCACTTCTCTAACAGACTTTTTGGAAGGCGAGAGGACTTGACTTGAACCTGCTGAAACTCCCGATGTCACTGTGTCGATTGTGAGTGACACCTTCTTGGGCGACGTCGTAGCCTCAGCGTGAGATGGTTCGGTGGCACTGCCATTCTCCTTATCACTGCGCGTCGAGAGCGATTGTTCGAGCTTGGCAATTTCTTGTGATGCAGGTGGTGGGGACTTCGATGACTTGGGAGAGGAATTCTTCGGTTCCCTCTTGTCACTTGGAGTAACATCCACGACGCCCACCTTGTGAGGAGCGGCGCTCCTGCTTGTAAGACTACGCGGGCTGCTGAGCGGAGTTTTCCTTGGAGAAACTTGGGTTTTGGCCAAGGGAGACATTGCCGGTTGGGACAGGCCCGAAACCAATGCTTCCTTGTCACTACCATTCTTGGGCGAGGATAGGTACGTCCCAATAATTTCAGTCTCTGAAGTTACGTTGCTTTTTGATTTGGCAGAGGACGACACCTTTTGTTTGCTGCCGCTCTTGGATTTGGCCGAAGTCGGCGATGGGGCCTTGTTCTTGGATTTGGCCGAAGATGGCGATATGGCCTCGCGTTCCATAGCCTGATTTTGTAGCTCGTCTGCGACCGTCTTCGCAATAGCTCCCTGCTCGTGTAGCTCATCGGCAACCGTCTTCTTCGTCTTCTTCTTTATCGAATCAGAGGGGGATACTGCTGCAGTGGCCTTCTTGGCAGAAGATGACGACTGAGATGGCGATGCAATATTGGACTTGTTTTCAGTTGGCGATGCAATCTTGGACTTGTTTTCACATGGCGAGGCAGCAACCTTCGACATCTTGTTAGGCGATACAATCTTCGTCTTGTCTGATGCAGCAACACCCTTGGCTTGCTCCATCATCTGTTGCAATATCTGGAGCTGCTCCATGGTCTTCTGGTCAGATGATTTCTTCTTGTCGGACGACGACGACGACTTGGGCGATAATACAACTTCCGCCGAGGCTCTGGCTTTCGCCCCAGCATTCTTGCAGGCAGCCACCCTCTTGAGGAGTTCTTCCGTAGATTCCTCTTTGGCTTGGGGATCTTGTGATGATTTGGCAGAGGCCTTCTTCTTGGCACCGGTAGAAGCCTTCTTTTTCTTCTTGGTCGCAACAACCTTCTTGCCCTCCAAGAAGTTGAGAAGCTCATCGTCAGAAAGTATTTCACCCTCCGGTCTAGGACTTCCTGCCAGACTTGCCAGAGCGCTTGCGTTGGACATGGGGCTTCTAGGGCTCACAAGAGACCCAGGAGGACTTGTGACAGGTCGAGGACTCGCAATAGACGAACCAGGACTTGCAAGCGCCTCGAGCTCCTTCAACTTCTTCTTCCTCCTGGCCTTCTTCTCCCTCTTGGTATCCACGGAAAGATTCGGCTTCTTGGCATTGTTCTTCTTCTTGGTGGCATTCTTCTTCATCTTCTCACTCATCATATCTTCCACCAACTCTTCCATATCCTCTTTTTCCTTGGGACTCATGGGACCGAGCGGTGGACTTCCCAGTACCAAATCATCGAGCCTCATCTCGACGCCCTCTCCTACATCCTCGACACTACCCTCTCCTCCATCTTCGCGGTCGGTATAATATTCTTCCTCGTCGGATAGGAGGGAATTGTCGTCATCGTCAAAGCTGTCAAAGACGAATTCCTTCCCGCTGGGACCGAGCGGCACTGCTAGTCCATTGGGGGGTCCATCGCCGTATGCCACGGGAGTGCATCCCATGTACCTCATGAGAACCATGAGCGAGGCTTCCGATTCGTCGTCGGGGATTTGAACCGCGCCCGGAGGAGGAGGATTGTTGTTGTTCACTGGAGATTTTGTGGTGGATTTCTTGTTGGCGGTCTTTATGTGGATGCCCCTTTTGTGATTCTTGGCCTTGGAGAGTAGATTTCCCTTTTTCTTGTTGTCGCCCCCCCCGCCGTTCATGCTGTCGTCGTCGGTCCAATCAGGGCCGTCTTCGTCTATAATATTGTCTTCCAACGTTAAAGTTTCCTCGTCATCGCTCCGTGTACCTAGCATGGATTCCGAATTGACACTGCTTGGCATCGAACTAAAGCTAGCGTTGGACATGGGCGAGAGTGGCAACGGAGACAGGGGCGTGGGATTCTTCTCGAGCCATGCCACGTGCTTCGTCTCCTTTCGCTTGCCCTTTTCCTTTCCATTATTGGTAGTATCATCCTCTTCGGACTCATCGCTACTACTGTCGTCTACGAGTAATGATTTCTCGGAGGGAGAGGGAGTGTTGCGGTTCTTCTTCTTCCGGCGGCTAGTGATGGCCCTCGTCCCATTAGAGAGAATCGACGTGGGAGACAGAGGCTCGGATGCCATTGACGTGGGTGACAATGACAATGGCTCTTCGCCAGAGACGATTGACGTGGGTGACAGGGGCTCCTCTTTGGTGACGATGGAGTTGGGCGACATGGGCGACATGGGCTCTTCGATCGAGTTGGGCGACATGGGAGTCGGTGGCGCTTCTTCGACCTCATCGCAAGAACACATCGGCCGAGGCGACATGGGCTCGCTATCCGACAAGATATCATCTCGCTCATCAGCGGCGCTGCCGCTGCCGCTCCAACTTTTAGGACTGAACATGGCACAGCCGACGGCCAAGCTATCTTCTTCCTCGTCTTCTAATTGTGCTGCTGATGCACGGCTGATATTACTGCGAGCGCTTTCAGGGCTGAGAGGACCTTGTTCGGTCATGGTGCTCATTGCTGGGGAAGTGGGAACTTCTTCTTCGGTTTTGGGGGCCATGGTATGTTTGTGGTTGGAAAGAAACTTAGACCTACCGCTTGATTGGGAACGAGACTATTCCGGGATATCATCTGCTACTGAACGATGAAAACCAGAGCGGCCACTTTGTTTTAGCCTTGGATAGAATGGCAAGCAAGAGATGCTGTTCTAATTCTATCCACGATGATTGTACCTTGATCATTGATCAGCGGGTTTGAGAGGCTTCTGCACGTCGCATGTGATGATATCGTACGATACCTAGTGATAAGTGCACGATGGGCATTTGATCGGCTCGGCAGGAAGTATGATTACGTGACAGAAGCCTAATACAACCTTCATGGCTGTAGATGATCATACCAGAATTTTCTTTCCTTTGGCGATCTATTTTGCGGATATAGGATTCAAACGCGAGAAAACAGTGTGAAGATAAGTACTCCCTTTTTTCCACCAAAAGTGTCATAAATTACGAATGATCGCCGACAGATCTCAAGAGCGAGCGGTTCCAAATTGCAATGGTTCGGGTCACGAGCTGGGTCACGCACAGGGTATCTTTCCAGATCTCCCGCCAAAAACAAAAAGTTTTGCGTCGTTGACACAATCTTTTGCTCGGGCGGTGACACCTTCTTTTTTTCTCGACGCGCCAAACACTTCACAGAAGAGCAGAAGCAGAAGGTAAGGGGCCTGGCTAGCAATAGATCGGCCTCCTTGTTATTTGATTGCCCGGAAAAGCATTGTTCGGTGACAGCATAAATCATCGGCGCCGCAAACTCGAAACCATCACCAAAAGATCTCTTTCATTGACACCAAAAAATCCAAGGCAATTCATAGCAAATAATCCATCGCCACGATGACTCTCTTGGCAGCCCGCACCGCTGCATCTCGTCTCGCCCGAGTTGCCGCCTCGTCGAAGAAGGTACACCTACCTGCCGCCTCCGCTGCTCCGGCTTTGCAACATGCTGGTCGATTCTTATCCAACGGCAGCGGCACAGAGCTGACACGTGAAGATGTCACCGACTCTCAAGGCCTGCTGCAGTTCAAAACGCTTCATGAAATGAATCACTATGCATCGATTGCCTTCAAGGACAATCCATTGTTTGGAACGTACAGAGCTCCTGTCACTGAGGAGAATGTTGTCAAGGATCAGAAGGAGGCGAAGGGCTCGTTTGAATGGATGACGTATGGGGAGTATGGCGAGATGGTGGATCGTTGTCGAACTGTGCTGAAGGATATTGGTGAGTAGACATTGTATCTTGCCATACCTACCTGTCTAGTATCTCTATTTCTATTGATTTGATGTTGATATTGAACAAACTGATTTTGGCATTCACCTTCTAACCAAACAATCTCCTGCAGGCATTGGTGAATATGACAAGATTGGTCTCATCTCCAACAATCGATGGGAATGGGCTGCACTTGCATCGGCTGCATATTCTCTCAATGCAGCAATTGTCCCAATGGTAAGTAGAGCTTTGTTTTGTAAACTATGCTTTTTCACATCATGTTCCATGTCATCTTGAAGATGCACCAACCATTCTATTCTAAATGTCTATTTGCAAATACAATCATATACAGTATGAAACCCAACTCCCCAAGGATTGGACCTACATTCTAAACGATTCACAATGCTCTGCCCTCTTCTGCAGTACGGACGATATCTTCGTCAAGGCAGTCAAGGAAGTCCTACCAAACACGCCCTGTGTATCTGATACATTGTGCTTCGATACTCCATGTGGCGAGCCACACTCATTGTCTACCGCCATTGGACATGCCAAGGGCAAGACTACCCAAGTCATCGCCCCGTCTCCCGATGATCTCGCAGGGCTGATCTACACATCTGGTACGACGGGCAAGCCAAAGGGTGTCGAATTGACTCACGATAACTTTGTTAGTAATGTCTATGCAGTGCGCACCATGGCAGATGATCCAATTGATTTCATCCGTCAATCTGATCGATCATTGGCATTCTTGCCATGGGCGCATTCGTACGGCCAGACTTGTGAGCTGTGGTGTTCGGTGTCTCATGGTGGTAGCATGGGCATTTGTCGTGGTGTACCTCTCATTTTGGAAGACTTGGCCATGATCCAGCCGTCTGTACTCTTCGCTGTTCCAACTTTGTATAAGAAGGTATATGATGGTGTGCAAAACTTGATTGGAAGCAGCAGTCCAACGAAGCAAAAGTTGATGCGCGCCGCTTTGGATATGGGTAGGAAGAAGAAGGAGGCCGGCGGAAACCTTGGCCTGTTGGATGGGTTGAAGTACAAGGTTCTTGACTCGCTCGTGACATCCAAGATTCGTGGCAGGTTTGGTGGCAACTTGCGTCATGGATTTGTTGCCGGTGCGGCTTGTCCCAAGGAGATTATTGAATTCATGGACAATATTGGTATCCCCATCTGTGAGGGTTATGGTAAGTCTTTTGATGGCTTGATCTACTCTGATTTGCATACTTTCTGTTCAATTCTCTAGTTGGTTTATCTCTAACGAATGACCTTATCTGCCCACGACACTACAGGATTAACTGAAACATCTCCCATCATCGCACTCAGCGTGCCCTACCCAGGAGGGAGAAAATTGGGAAGTGTGGGAAAGACCGTCGGAGGTGTCGATGTGATAATTTTGAATCCTGATACTCGACAGGAAGCGAAGCCAGGAGAGGAAGGAGAGATTTGTTGCTACGGTCGCAATGTCATGAAGGGATACTATGGTAACCAAGAGGCCACCGATGAAGTTATCTCTATTGCGCCTGATGGAAAATCAAGACTGTGAGTTGATTTTATGACTACCAATATTGAGATCAAAATCAATTGCTCGTCTAATGTCGCTCACGTGCTCGTTCTCTCTCTCCCTCGGACAGATTTCATACAGGAGATCTGGGCACACTAGACAGCGATGGATTTGTAGCTGTGACAGGACGTCTCAAGGAACAATACAAACTTGAGAATGGAAAGTATGTTGTGCCTACACCCATTGAAGAGGCAGTTGCAATGAGCAGATTCATTGCACAAGTTGTGGTATGCGGTGCTAATCGCCCACACAATGTTGCCCTCATCGTGCCAGATTGGGTAGCCATCCGAGCAGCGTTGAACATTTCTGATGATGTGGATGAGGAAACGCTTGTCAACGACAAGGAAGTGAGAGGATTGATTGATGAAGAAGTCAGAGTGAACACATACAAACTCAAGAAATACGAAGTGCCTAAAAGCTGGGCGTTCGTGGCGCCCTTCACTGCAGCAAACAATATGCTGACACCAAAGGTTAGTGCTGTTGTGTATTGCATTATATTTTGCACAAGAGAAAGTGATTTCGCTCATTCGTTTTATCGTTCCTTCAATCACTTTGAATAGATGTCCATCCGCAGGAAAATTGTAATTAAGAACTACGAAGCGATTGTCTCCCACATGTACGGCGATGATCCGTTCTCTTCAGGAGCATATGATGGAGGCAAAGACGATAAGGTTGCTGCCTAGGGTCCATTGTTGACACTTCGTATTTGTATGAAAAAAGTTGTGTTTTGATTGTGATTGCAAAATTATGACTGTTGAAATGTTTCGAAGCTGGGATAATTCTAGAAAGAATGTATAATGATATTTCTATCCACCTTTCTCTACATTTACAATTGAAGTTATGATATTTATTATTTTTATGCAATATTGAGCATAATTTTTGGTTGAAAGAACAAATCTACACCTCGATCATCGCCGTTGGTTATTTGGGCACGCACTGGCATAGTGTGGGCCTCCACATGAATAGCATTCGATCCCCCCACCTGATCCTCTACTCCCATCACCCCTTCCTGCGTTTCTACCGCGGCCAGTTTGGCTGCCACCACGAGAATTTGACCCTCGGCCTCCACCTCGACCGCCCCCACGTCCTCCTCCTGTACCACCAGTCCTTCTTGGCTGCACTTGATTCAGCCTTGGAATCCGAATCTCCATATCTCTTTTGAAGTGGTCATCGCAGCAGAGAACGCATGTGATCATTTCCCTGTCATAGTGTGGAGGGACAGATCCCATCTTCCAAATAAACTTGATTTTTCTTACGAGCTTATTTGGATTCGAGCAGTTTTGGCATACCGAATCACTTTGGAGATTGGCATTTCCTTCGGTGTTATCTTCGACAGAAATATCTCTTGCTGCTCTTGGCAGCCATACCACAAATTGGCAGCGATCAATACCACCATTTGAACATGTCAGGCGGTATCCACGAGCGCTCCTTTTCAGAGTGACACTTCCTGTGTTTCCATTTGAAGTGCAAAATGGACAAGCAAACACCTCGATATCTCCCCCACGAGTACCCGTGGCCAACGAACACGTAGGATGTATGCATTTCGAGCAAGGGAAATCGGTAGATGGGTCTCCACCATGACCCTCAGGTGGATCAGTGAAACATTTTGGGCAAATGTGAAAAATATTTCCTTCATTGTCGCATTTGATCAGTTGAAATTGACATATTGGGCACGTCAGGGGTTCGCCACCTGGTTTTACTGCGGGATGAACTTGCTGGTGATATCTTGGCATCAAATGAGCCCGAGAGCAGGTAGGACAATGCAATAATTTGCTTGCTCCTGTATTTCCTTGATTTCTTTGTCGGTTTGACCCTCGACCTTCTCCACCACCACCAGATTGTTGCTTCAGCATCATCAATCCATTGCAGGTTCCACACAAGCTAAAATTTGCTTGAAGCAAAACGTATTGGTTATTGGTCGATCCCAGCTTTGAAAAATGACGGGCCACGGCCTCGTCCAGTTTTGCAACCTCTTCATTTGCCTTCTTAAAGCAATCCAACATCTTTGCTAAGACGGGTCCTAGGATGGCCTCTTTTGTTTTCCGCCCTGCTGCCACCGCATTGCATTCGCCCTCCATCTCTCGACGCATATCCGGTTTGTTCAACTGATAGCCCATGCTATTGTATCCTTCCACCAGAGCAATCCCGAGTTTAGTTGGGGTGAACCGTTGATTGCCATCCTTTTCTGCATAGTGCCTATCAAGAATCGTGGTGATGTGTTGAGCTATTGTGGCGTCAGTCCCAATGCCATTTCTGTCCATTTGAGAAATCAACTCCACCTCTGATATTAGCTGCGGCGGATTAGTTTGGCCATCTTTCATCATTAGCGATGTAGGTGTGAAGCGACTTCCAGCGGCTAGCTTTGGCAGCTCTCCCTGACCAGTTGACCAACGTTCCCATGGTTGGTATATCTCTAACCAGTTTCGTTCGAGGATCATTAGACCTTTCGCGACAAACTCTTCCGAGGCGATTTTGAGAGTTAGTTCCGTCTCTCTGCCCACTGCATCTCTTGAACAACATGCTAGATAGTGCTTCACAACAAGAGAGTATATTTTTCTTTGAATAGGGTCACCAATAGATTCAGGGTCTACAGCTTTGGCTGGAGTGATGGGAGGGTGAGCATTGTCATCGTTTTGACCGGCCCGCGGATTCTGGAAATTATTATCTGACAACAATCTCGAAGAATAATCGCCAAGTTCTCCTGACACCGCCTGAAAGCTCTGAATCAAAGTATGGTGATTGAACTCTGGTCGAAATTTCTCAGTTTCAGTACGTGGATAGCTGATGAAACCATTGTTGTATAACTCCTCTGCTTTTTGCATGAGTTCTTCGGATCCAATACGGAGGTACTTTGATGCACGCTTTTGGAGTTCAACCGTAGCTAATGGGACTGGTCTCCATTTGTTCTTTGGGCGACCAGTGAGAGATGTGACGACAGCTTCTCCAGCTTCAAGACAGGAATCGTATATTGCAGTGGTTGTTGGTCGGTCATACAGTCTTACACGTTTCCAGTTGAAGTGGATTTCTTTTCCCCGCCGTTGATTGCTATATACATTGCCATTTTGGTTCTGGTCAGAATTGCTCACCACTGTTCCATCTGCGTTCAACTGTATAGACATTTCTATGGACCAAAATTTCTCAGGTTGAAAAGTTTCTATCCTTGCCCAACGCTCAACCACGAATCCCAAGGTTGGGAATTGACAAGGTCCGTAGGAAACTACGCCCCTGTCCTGAAAGCCATCGAATTTCTTTTGCAATCTCAATGTTTGAAATCTAGTGAATGCCTGTGAAGTTGTCCAATGCCAATGGTGGTGACAAGTATCAGTTTGTGTGACATGAAAAACAAATCACAACAGCCTAACAGAAACGTCACTCACTGCTCCCACCCGTAAATCATGCTCACTACGTGCCTGCACCGCCTGAACAAAATTCTCATTTATCCTCCCCAAAGTACGCAATGCCCGTTGAATTTCCCCCGGCAACACTGTGGAAAATTTGGCACGATATATCCGATTTTGCGCACCCAATCTCGGATTACCCTTCAAACAGACTGACCGCACTTCATCACTAATTGCCTCTCCCTCACGATCACAATCGAGCCATAGGATGAGAGCGACCGCTCGTCTTGACAGATCGCGCAGCATGCGTTCCAATGGTTGCATATCCTCCGCGTACTCGGTGTTGATGGGGGCATCGAACAATGTCACGGGAGGACAGCGCGACCATCCGTAGGCGGGTCCAAAGTCCTGAGAGGCCAGATGACCTCTTACCGAGGTGGTTATCATCGTATATGGCTCGTCTCTGACATTGTTGGGTACTGGCCGGCCATCACCCTGTTGGAAGAGCGAGGGGAAGTTGACATTCTCGCACTCGAATATTTGGGCGGCCTCTCTTCTCATCGGTTTATCTCGACTGCCCTGGGAGCTGCTGAAGACTTGGGCCAGAGCGCGTGCCACGGATGGCTTCTCTGCCACATTGAGCACTATTGTTGGTGCCATGGCCGTTTATTATTAATCAGTGGGGTGGGTGAGTAATCATACATTACATACCTACATAACGTAGGACATGATGTTATGCTGGGCGTCGGCGGCGGTTCATCGCCATGTCGTCATTGTTCTGGCGTCTCTTTTCTTTGTTACAATCGCTAAATAATGGCGGGAAAAGGAGGTGGATATCCATGAGGAGGTCATCGTCACTTCCATCCAATTTGGATGGAAGTTTTTGACTTTTTTCCAAGGGCCCCCAA
>JALLAU010000939.1:0-11900 GCA_036939495.1 Thalassiosira hispida
TGAGCCTTCCACATCCACTGTTAGACCTATGGTGTCATCAATGTAGACATCTGTGGCTCCACGGGGGTTCACTGGTACATCTACTATCATCTTGCGACCTACTGCGAAGGGGACATCATCTTCCAGAAACTTGCAGTTGGTAATAGCTCCTGGTTTAAGAACATTTTGATCCATTTAATTGCATTTAATCCACTGCTTTTCGGATGGAGAACGTGCAAATGCAAGTGGAGAGTGCGATTAGACCCCAACTATAGGATCGACTCCAAACATTCATTGTTTGGAAACAAATTTATGGAAAATGTGCAGGAAACACCTTCCAAGCTCGAATATTAAGAGACATGTTCAATTGTACTTTAATCTTCAAGGCTACGAACTCTTCGATGAAGTCATAATACTTATCTCAAGGCCGATTTTGAGGCCGATCATTTCCAGAAGCTCGTGTCTCCTTCAACATCAGGAGGACACACTGCATTTGTTCAGGCAAACAGCCATCTGTCATTTTTCACCACAACGCGTTCTGCATTAGGTGCAGTTGCCGAAAACCATGCTTAGAACTCTCTACATACTATCCTCCAATATGATTTCGTTCAAAGCCGACTCTACAATAGAAGATAGTTCCTGAGCACTCTGTCGACTCGTCCTGGCCGATCTGCTCTCCCGCCGGAACGATTTGACCTTACTTTGGAATTCAGCCTCTATCGATTTCCCACTCGCGCCAGCGCTGTGACGTTCACTCCGTCTTTGTGGAGCCGCGAGATTGGAAGGCTTCTCAATATCAAGCGTATCAAACTCGTCTCCGTGCAACTTCGCAAGGCTAGGCTGGTATGATTCTCCGTCTTTGTTCAGGCGCAGCTGTAGTCTTGCGCATAAATAGCTTGAAAAGAGCTCCCAATGAATCTTATTTCTGATAAGATCATTGCCTTCATCAGTTTGTTCGTCACTTGCTTGTACGGCAAGATTTGCTGCCTCCTCGAGTGTCTCTTGGTCAACCGCACATGCCGACTTGGCAATGTAAAGTGTCTTGTATTCTTCCATCGATTCTGCATTTTGGATTTCCATAGTGATAAAATCGAGGTCACGGCAATATCTTAAAGTGACATTGATGCTCACACCTTGCTTCCAAAATAACTTGGTGCCATGGTGGACTTCCTGCCCGGCTGCGTACACGATTTCTTTAATGTCAAATCTACTCTCGTCGACGACAGCGCCATCTGCGCCAACCTCGCCGGCTGCCTTTTCCATTCTTTGTCTCTCGGCCTTCCAGGCCACAGATGGCACCTCGTGGTAGCAATAGTGCTGAAACTCGGCCAAGGATATCAAACCGTCTCCATTCAGGTCAAATCTGGAAATGAGAGAAAGCTCCTCTTCGTCGATGCACTTGTAGCCCAATTTTTGCAAGCCTTCGATGAACGAATGTTTTTCGAGTCTATCTCCGTCTAACGTTTTGCCAAGGATACTAAAGATTCTATCAGAAGAAAAACCACTTTCCTTCGCCGATATCAATACTTCCTTCAGCCGATCCTCGGCAGTTTTGTGCTGAGGACCAGCAGCATCGCCATTGCCCTTCAGGGTCAACTCTTCGACTGTCTTGGCAATGATTTCCTGAATCTGATGAGACTGGGCGAGCGAAGAGCTTCTGCGTCTGCGCTCATTCCTCTGTTTGGAGAGTCGAAGGTCATTGCTCGCAGACACGGGCTCATCGGAACGCTCGCCTTCTATTATAGAGAGTCCTTGGAAGCTAGATCGCTCAAATCGAGAATTTGAACGTGTTGCCATGTCGAAATCAATAGGTATATACACTCAGACCCGCTGAGCACAAGAGTTAAGATGGTTTCAGATTGAATATGTGGCAGATTAAAGAATGATGAACACTCACCTTCGTAGGGATCTTGATCGGTTTCTTTGTCATGAGAAACAGAAGATGGGACCACAAATAACATTTGAGGATACATGGCGTGAAATATAAAAGATAAAGGACAATGATGCAAAACTCACCGTCGTCGTGGGTGATACTGAGGATCTTGCTGGGACTGTTGGTCGGTTTCTTTGTCACGTGATGGGACAGATAGAAGTGGTACCACAAATAAAATTGTCGAGCAAAAAACTCTTGATCAGATTTGCAATATTAAATTTTAACACCCTACGATCAGCGAGTCCAAGGCTGGTGACCCGCCAAGAGCCTGACCTGACAACAAAGCTCAATAATTGCCAAAGCCAACCAGTTGGTTAATGCAAACAGGTATAGACGAAAGTATGGCAATGAATCATAATGGCAATTCTGTCTATTTTTTTACAACGCATGACACACGTAAGGTACGTTGTTATCATTATTTTCTCTCTATTCTTGGTCCATGGAAAATGTGTATTATCTAGTTATCTCTAGTATTCAATTAGTACAACATCGACAATTCTATTTATTTGTTTACAACTGGAAACTTACGATAATGACATGTGAACGCGCTCTAAGACATCATATGGGGCGTTCTCTTCAGGTAGGCCTGTAGGTACCCTTGCATTTTTCTCTCTATTCTGGGCACGAACTATGTGTGCCATCTCATGCATTCATCATAATCTTTCTCTCACTCTCTCTCTCGGCAGCTCCTTATCATACATCATATCTCACGGCAAGAGAAAGACCCCACCTCGCCTCCTCCACACCTACGACTGTTGTGCTTGCTTCCGAAAGCTAAACGTAGGACTATACTCCCGTCCAGCGGCAGCATCCCTAAACTGCTTCCATTTCAGCACCCCACTCAATTTTGCATCCATCTTAACAGCTCGTTGAATAATCTCTAGACTTTTGGCCGAATGTCCATTCTTCATTTCAAACAAGGCGTAGGCTTGTAAGACCTTGGCCGAGCACGAGCATTTGTGGACTTCCTCGTCTTCTTCTTCGGCTAGTGCTACGCGACGGAAGAAGTTTATGAAGACTGCGCGTGTTGCCTTGATGTCGCCGGTGCGTTGCATGTGCAGTGCCAATAGAAGCGTGGATACGGCAAGCTTGGTATGATCACAGTTGGCCTCATCGGGATCGGAGGTAAGCTCGTCAATGATACGTCGGTAGATCTTCTCTGCTGCACCCCATTTTCCCTCCTTGATCAGGAATCGTGCGTAGTAATGCTTGGTTGCGAGTCCTACAAAGGCCTTGTCGTGATCGGCGATAATGCCATGCAAGGCTGCGGTGGTGGTATGCGTCTTGTGATGTGGCTGTGGCGATACAGTAGTTCGTACATTCTTTCTCATGACGTTGGAGTAGTATTGAACCGATCGTTCGATCCATTCGTGCTTTCGCTGCGAGAGGCCGGATTGATTGACCGTCGAGAAGGCATTGACTGCTAGAAGAGATGAGCATGCTAGGATTGTCAAGGCGAAGTAGAGTGCAGACTTGAATTTTCTTCGGCCGCGGATCTGGCGGCTAGTGATGGTACGTTGTTGTCTTGGACAACTGACGGCCTCTGTTTTCACCGTGCTGTCGCAAGGCTCTCTGACCGGTGGCGGCATGGACTCTGATGATCGCTCGCGGAGGAGCTGTGTTCTTCTGACGAATTCGTACATTGTTCTGTTCTGTTTTGCAAATGAAAAATGAGGGGCGGCGTATAGGTGGACCTAAAGCGTAGAGCTAGAGCGAGATTGGTTGTTGCGTAGGAGACTTGGGTTATGACTGCAGCGTTGCACCAAATGAGAATTATGAACACTTTGAGCAGCGCAAATGGCCAATGCTATTGAATGGAAATGAGCAAGATCAAGGCTGGTCAATACGGCGGCACGAATACAGTGGGGAGGTTGGCGCCGGCGGGATGCATGCAATGCTCATGAATGCCGATGCCGACTTGTTCTGCGTCCCACTTCTGCCCGTTGATTGCTCGTGGTTGTCACGCGCCTCGGATGCCTCCCGTCGCAAAAGACACCCGAAACGACACCAAAATTCTTGTCACTTTTGGCTAAAAGAACAAGGAAAATATGTCAAGCACGCGCCTATGCATGTTCGTAATCGCTAAATATGACTGACATATTTCATCGCCAGATATTATGTAAGATTCATTATTGCTCCCTTCTTTCCAGCAAAGTCTCTGCTTCCTCTGTGCTTTCTTATCTTGCCGTTCAGACCACGTTCCACCGTCGGGTAGATACTCCCCTTACTCCAACAAACTTCCTTGACTCTGGTATAGTTCAAGTACATACAAACGTGGGAATCAAAAATGTGAAGAAGAAACGAGAAACCTCAACGTCAAATCCTTTCTCGTAATTCTGTACCATTTATTTGTGAATTGAAATTCCCACCAACAAAACTCGCCGATCTTCCCGTCTGCAACTAAACTCTCAGATGATGCTCAACAAAAATGAAAGTGGAAGAATATATCGCCCTTGAAAAATTGGCGGACGGTTAGATGCTGTTTGCATCTATCAGTTGAGCGAAGCAATCCCAGAAGAAACTCTGAGAGAGAAGAGGCTAATAAGGTGGCGAAGGCTGGTAGAGAAGGTGAGATGCAATAATCATGGCAGAACAAACAAAGTGAAGGCGCCACACGTTGCAACACACACACACACTCACTCACTCGCTTGAATATATTATAGCGGTAGCAAGTTCTCTATTCATTCATCGGTATAATACCTCTACACGATCATAGCAGCGCAAAGAGAGCATCTATTTGATGATGGAAAAGATGGATCCAATCATGAACCATCATCAAGAATATCAGCACGCACCACCGCCCCCACTTGGTGGTGGTGCACCTCGAACAATGATGGGCTACCACCCTCCACACATGCCAAGTCCCGGCGGTCCACCGCCCCCATTGGCCCTTCCTTACCTCACCACCAATACGGCAAAGTATCCTCCGTATCGGCCCGGACTGCCACCACCTCCTCCTTCTTCTCGCTATCGACC
This sequence comes from Thalassiosira hispida, assembly GCA_036939495.1. Lineage (NCBI taxonomy): Eukaryota > Bacillariophyta > Thalassiosirophyceae > Thalassiosirales > Thalassiosiraceae > Thalassiosira > Thalassiosira hispida. The sequence continues at coordinate 4,889 of JALLAU010000939.1, forward strand.
ACTAGGACTACAAGTACAAGTACAAGGAGGCGGAGGGCATCCACCACCACCGGCGATACAGACGGCACCATCTGCCGAATCGCGCTACCCGCCCTCCTCCTCCGCACGTCATGATGACTATATCCGCCATCCTCCCCCGTCTCGCTACGCCGGACCACCCATCATGGTGCCAGGAATGATGGGCCCACCACCATCATCGTCGTCGGGAGGGGGACATCCATCCGCGTTTCTTCCTCCATCGATGCATCATCCCCACGGCATGTCGTATCCTCCGGGATTGCAAATGCCCGGCCTACTGCCACCATCCTCCCCCGGGGGTCCGCATCATCTCCCTCCTCCTCGCTCCTCCTCCGGTCCGCTTCTCCCGGCACAGTCAGCCGCAGACGTCGCCAACAACAACAGTAAAGCACCACCGCACCCGGCGGATAAATTCGGCAAGACCATATCGGTCAGTAACCGTACCGACATTGATGCTCCTCCCTCTTGGGAACCTCGCGCTACTAGAGTACCTCCTCCTCCTTCAAGTAGTTCAAGTGGTGCAAGTAGTGGTGGTGGACCACTATTGCCCCAAGCTGCCGTCCCAATCTTGCGAACGGCACCCGTGCAATCCCGCGATGCGGTCCACTTTTCGCCTAGCAAGAGTGGAGCATTCCTGCCGTATCGTCCCACCATCACCACTGTGGCACGTCGTACTACTACTACTACTACTACTCGGGGCGATGATGAGGATGATGATGATGATGGCAGGCAGGGCGATGATGAAATAATGACAAAGGCGACTACTAGTACTCATGTCAAGAAGAAGCGCAAGGTGGTGAATAATGGCAATAATGACAATGATGGTGATGACGACGACGATAGGGCGAGCGATGAGGAGATCAAGGCTGCCAATAACTCGAACAACATTGCCAATAATGTCAAGGAAGAAGAGCAAGGCAACAAGAATGACAACAGCAAGAAGGATGAAGCAGAGGCATCCAAGGGCGGGTACATTGACGAAGAAGAGCGTATCTCAAATGAGAAAGGCCGTGACGATGATGACGATGACGACAAGGCCGAGACTTTGATCGTGGAGGAGAAGTCGCGCGAGCCTCGAGAGGAAGAAGAAGAAGAAGAAGTTCATCAAGATGGAAATGTGCCTACTACTACTACTGCAGCATCATCGCCGCGTCATGATGCCAATATTGCACGAAAAGAGTCGAAAGGAACGTCGTGCTCGTCGTCTGCCGAAGAAGAAGAAGAAGAAGAAGAAGATGTTACCATGAAGGTTAGCGAGAGCGCTAGCAAGGATACTACCACCGATGGCGTCGAGGCAACTACTGCCATCAGCAAGGATCGTGCCCCGGACAACAATTATGACGACGCCCAAGGGCCGACGACGACGACGACGACGAGTAGTAACAAGCTCGAGAGGAAGAAGCCTCTCCCAATCACCACCACCACCACAACGGCATTGAAGCGTCCTCGCTCCGTCGACGCACGCGACGCCCAGGAGGCGATGATGGTGAGCGTCGACGACGATACCCCCAGGCATATTAACATTCGCCGTCACCCGTCCGCGCTGCCCGGTCGTGACGGTGGTGGTGACGGCGGAGCCGCCTCTAATTTCCACTACGGTGGTCCTCCTCCTCCGAAGAATTGTACGCGAAGCAATGTCACTACGGCGCAAATTCAGAACAAGCGTTCGAGGTTTGAGCAGGGAGACGATGGAACCGGAAGAAGCAGCCACTACTACCAGCCTCCTCCTCCTCCTACGAGTCATTACGCCGATCACCAAAGTGGACATGGACATGGCTACCATCACCAGCAGCAGCAGCAGCAGCACAATTGTGGATATCCACCAGACTTGTCCCAAATGAATCATAATCATCATCACAATCACCATCAAAATCGTCGTTCCTACTCCATCGAAAGCGAAGAGCAGTGTCGCGAGGATGCGCCCACCACTCCCGGAGCATCGTCCCAATACGCTTCTCGTCAGTCCTACGGCAGTTACGAATACTACGCCAGTGGTCCTCCGGTGCTCTCTCAAGCTGCCAATCTTTCCAGTCAAGGGGAAGGAGGACTACCAGGCAATACTACTACCGGCATCCAAGCCGCATGGATGACGACCCCCCTCCAGAGCGCCCCCTCCCGCGAGTACTGCGATACCAACAATATCGAACCATCGAGCTACCTCACTAATAACGATTTGAACAACTACTCTGGAAGCATGAGCTGGGAAATGCCGGATGGTACCCTCAGCGCCATTGGTAGCACGTTGAGCTTTGGTATTCAAGGGGTGTCGTGTCATCAGGGTGGTGGTAGTATCCTCAAGAGCCCGAGCTTGCTACGAAGTCCGCCGCCGAGAAGCGCTGGTGGTGGCGGCTGCGGTAGTAGTCCCAAGAAGCAGCTTCTGGATGCAATTATTGGCGAGGGCGGCGGGAGGAAGAGGGAGAACGACGACGACGATGGGATTCCGCCGCTGCCGTCGAGTGGAAGCTTGCCGCCGAGGAAGCGGGCAATGCTGGAACCGAGGCCTGGCGGCAGCCCGTCGAGCAAGCTGTTCGAACCGCCTCGTCCTTCCGCCTCGCGGGAGCGCGATGTCACCGACCGTCGCAGAGGTGACGGCGGCAATAGGGATACAAGAGCTCTCGAACCAAGCACCCCTGGGAGGGAAGGGGAAACGATTCTCGAGGCGCGCGATCCGAGGGAGACGAAGGAATCCAAGTACGCGCCGGCCACCGTGCACGATCCTCGCGAGCAGCATCGCGAGCATCCTCCGGGCGATCGAGGAGACCGCGGGCGCGAGTCGTACGGCGGCGGCGGTCCGCCGTCGGCCGTGCCATCGTACGATCGACGCGGCCGGTACGATCCCGGGTACGAGCCGCCGGCGCCGCCGTCGCGGGACCATGATGGGCGAGGGTACGATCCGAGAGATCTTTACTCGCGGGAACTGCGGCGAGATCCGTACGCTCGCGGCGGCGGGGGCGGCGAACGCCGCGATCCGTACGAGAGTCCGGGACGGCACCACCACCCCCACCACCACCCAGAATGGCCGCCCCATTCGCATGGACGGCCTCATGGGACAACTCCGGGTGGTCCTAATCAAGGAAGCAGCAGCGCGCCGTGGGGATCGCCTCCGCATACCTCGAGCTACCCCCACCCCCATCATGGATATCCCCCAGGTTTGTTGCCCCATTCAAATAACGACCCTGCTCATACTACTACTCCAGGAGGGCCAGACGGTGGTGGTGGTGGTGATGCAGGTAGCTTTGATTCAAGTATGAGCAAGAGGAGCTTTCGCAGCTTGGATGATTTGGAGGATCCAATGCAGAGTTTGCTGTATCGGCCTAGCTTCTCGTGGGAACGTGGCTTGGACGTGCCGCACCACTCGGGTCACGGAGCTCATCCTGGCGGCCATCACGGAGCTCATCCAAGTCATGGTCGTCACGGAAGCCATGGGGGTCCTCATGGGGCTGCTCCTCCTTTCCCGGGCCATCCTCCAAGCTCGAGCAGCAACCCTGCTCCCGGCGTCATCCAACTGCGAGAACAGCAAAAGATAATGAAGGCGCTCACTATGCGTTCCGAAATTCGCACCATCGGCAACCCCAACTCCCCCATGGGCCTCATCCTCCTGTTGGCCATGCCGCAAGATCGGCATTGTCTATCCGAAACACTCTGCATTGTCCGTAACAACGTCGAGGTGTTCACCGCCTCCGAAGCCGACATTAACGCCCCCGCCCCAGGGCGCAAACGTCCCATCCGAGTAGGACAGGTGGGTTTGAGATGCGTCTACTGCCGCATGTGCCCGCAGCGCGATCGCGTCAAACGTGCCACCTGCTTCCCCTCCTCGATGAAGAGAATCTATCGTGCCGTCATCGATATGAAATTGGATCATTTCAAGAATTGCCCGTATGTCCCTCCTGGACTCAAGAGTAGATTGGATCAATTGCAGGCGGGGTCTACAAGATCTACGGGCATGACGGTCCAGTATTTTTGCAAGAGTGCCAAGGAAATGGGATTGTGTGATTTGGAGGATGGTGTCATGATTGATTTACGAAATGTTGGAAAGAGTAGTTATGAGTCTAGTGAGTTGGAGGGTAATAGTAATGCTCATAGTTGGCATCCCGCTGGGATTGGAATGAGTGGTAGCTTTGGCATGCCTGGAGGAGAAATTGGAGGTCCCCAAGAGATGGTACCGTATGCAAATCAGTATGGCGGACATCATGGTCATGGGTATCCACATCCTCAACAGCCTAAAAAGAAGAGGGGCAAGAAGCAGAGGCAAATTCAGCAGTATGAGGGTAGAATGGTCCCCCAAGCTGCCATTTCAAGCACTCATCACCATGCTCATGGTCCACCAGGTGCTCAGTTCCAAGCGGAGGGTGGCATGGTCATGACGGATATGCAAGGAATGCCATTACCTCCTGGCATGCCCGAGAAGAGATACTCTGGCAAAGTTTTATTGTCCTTGCCGGAAGACCTCAACTTTTTGAGTCCATTGAGGTGCTTTCTACGTGAGCATGTCTGTGCATTCACTGCTAGCGCGCGTGACATTGCAGTTCGAACACCCACTACATTCGCTGTCAGAGTGGGTCAAGTGGGTGTAGGATGCATCCACTGTCTCAACGTCCCTCCCAAGGCGCGGTCCAACCGTGCAGTATGCTTCCCATTCACTGTGGCACGAATCTATCAAAGTGTAGCCGACATACAACGCTTCCATTTGGGTGAATGTAGAATGATGCCACCCGATGTACGTGTCAAGTTCCTCAAGCTCCAATCCGAAAGTGCCAAGGGTTCCCGTGGATTGGCTACACGTACCTATTGGGTCGACAGTGCCAAAAAGATTGGGCTGGCAGATGGACCCGCTGGCATGTACTTTTGCCGTGATCCGTCCTTGCCACCACCAGCGATGGATCCCAAGGATAGCGCTGAAAATTTGGATATCTTGGCGCAGGTTGCTAGTAATAATGATATTGGCAAGGTACCATTGGTTACCATCGAGGATAAGCCCACCATTGCCGAGTTCCTGTACAAGGTGATGGAACAGCTGAGGCCGTGCAAGTTTACCGATGCCGATCGTAACAAGCGCCGGTCCAAAAACTTGGGTAGTATTGGCGTGGAGTGCAAGCATTGCGCTGGAAAGATTGACGGACGTAAATTCTTCTGGTCTTCCGTCTCCGCCGCGGAGTCCAACTTTGTGAGTGTACACTCTCACATGATCAGCTGCAAGTACATACCCGCCGATCTCAAGACGGAATTGACAAGGTTGAAGGCCTTAAGGCGAGAGCAGACACAGCGACTCAAGAGTGGAAGTCAAAAGGCATTCTTTACGAGAGTATGGGCACGTTTGCACGGTGCTCCCGTGCCTGCAACGCCGAGCAAGCCTAACAGGTCTTCGAAAAGTGGCAAGAGGTCGCCCAAGAAGATCCATCAGCCCAAGAGTTCTGCTCATAAGGTGGTCATTGATGCACCAATCAAGAAGGAGGAGATTGGTGGTTTGGGTGCTTTGTCAAACGAAGAACCCCTCGATCTGCACATTGAGATGGGACGTAGTCACGACTCGGATGAAATCCAAGCCCTCCTCATGTCCAAGAGCACATTGAGCAGTATGCCCAGCGTTGATGATTCCATCGTCAATCATGCCACGCAGGATGCCGAAGCATTGGAACTGGACTTGGGTAATTCGGATAGTGAATTGAAGACGGGGCAGAGCAGTGAATCCTCTATTGAGAATCAACGTATAGTGAGCGCGGCAAGTAAGAGTAGTGATGGGTTGACAAGCGTGGCATTTAATTTGTCGGCGGTGAGTGTGCATTGCAAGGTGGAAGAGCAAGCAAAGGCTTTCAAGGATGTTATGGCGATTAAGAAGAAGAAATAAAGGGCAAGCACGGGCTTCCAGTGATGACTTAAAGAAGAAGAGAGGGCCGAGCTCTAAATGCTATGTACAAAAATCTACACTTTAATTGATATATATAATTGCAAAATTTAGAAAGACCTGGAGACCTTTGATAAACTTGCTTTTACATCAAAATCGTGCAGGAGAATTCTTGATCATATTCTTACAGATGTATGAAAAGGATGTGCCAACACTCTCGTGACACTGTTGTGTCTGACATTTTCATGCATGGGGTTAGGCGCAAGAAATACCAAACAATTGACAGCCATTTTGGGACCATGCAAATCTAAGGGCCCTCACCGGAACACTCATATGTGAGTTGAGGCAGAATTCATGGCCATTTATCGTGTCCCACAGCTGTTGGAGACTTGTTAGAGGTATGAAAAGGATGGAAGAACACGCCGTGGCATTGTGATACCTGTCATCCATGTGATTAGTAGAAGCCAGAAGTACCTAGAAATTGACGGCCGTTTGGAATCAAGATAATCTGAAGCTCCTCACCTGAGAATTCATAGGTGAGTTGAGGCGTGACCACGTGCATCAATTGAGATTCACAGCTTTTGAAAACTTGTAAGAGGTATGAAAAGGATGTGAACATACTCTCGTAGCACTGTGGTGCCTGCCAACCATACTATCGTTAGGCACCAGAAGTACCCAGCAATTGACAGAGCTGTTTGGATTGAGGCAAATCTGAGGGCCCTCTTCCAAGCATTCAACGGTGAGTTGAGGCGGATGCATGGCCAAGCATCATGTCCCGCAGCTGTTGGAGACTTGTCAGATATATAAAAAGAATGTGCCAATACTCTCGTGACACTGTTGTGTCTGACGTTTTCATTCATTGGGTTAGGCACAAGAAATACCAAACAATTGACAGCCATTTTGGGACCATACAAATCTAAGGGCCATCACCAGAACACTCATATGTGAGTTGAGGCAGAGAGCATGGCCATTTATTGTGTCTCACAGCTGTTGGAGACTTGTTAGAGGTATGACAAGGATGGAAGAACACTCTCGTGGTATTGTGATACCTGCCATCCATGTGATTAGTAGGAGCCAGAAGTACCTAGAAATTGATAGCCGTTTGGAATCAAGATAATCTGAAGCTCCTCACCTGAGAATTCATAGGTGAGT
>JALLAU010000940.1:0-11901 GCA_036939495.1 Thalassiosira hispida
GTAAAATCGTCTCTGTGTTCTCTGAACGTGAAACAATTTTATGAGGTATGAGAGAGGAGATGGAAAAGAGGTCGAGGGCTTTCCTATCGTCGGAGGGAAGATTTAGTGCATGGCAAGGAAACACATGGATAGAATAGAGGAATTAATACATAACAGTGTACTTTATTTCATGATTCAGTCACCAGAGGACGTGCCATTCCGTCCTCCCTCCGTTCAAACTTCTTCAAAAAAAGTCCTTGCATCCGATCACAGGGCCATAAGCATAAGGCACCATGCCTCCAAGGCTTCTCCAACAGGGCAGTCAGCGTGCTATTATCATCGTGGAGACCGACGACGGCATGATGGAAGGGAGGCTCGGCGTGGCGTTTGATGTTAATTTGCTGTTTGTCCGTTCACTTTTGGTCTGTTACTGACGATAAGCTCATTATGTAGTGAGGAATCAATACTAAAAATTTTCTCGGATTTGCCTCCATGCTCCTCTCAGGGGCCTCTGGCTTACAGGCCCAATAGGGCCCAATAGGGCCCAATCCAAGTTTCAGCTGGCTCTACTGAGGTACAATTACCCCTGTTGCACTTTATTTGGGCTGCGGCAGCACAGTTTGTTTGCCTCCACAACTCAAGCGTTTATTGGCCCAAGTGCTGAGTTTGGGCTGTGGCAGCTCAGTCTGCCATCACCGCCGCAATGAATTTATTCGCAACGCCCATTGCATGTTGACGTTGCCAGGGAAAATTGTTTGTCAATCATCCTCTTCGTCATCCATCAACGGCTCTAGCCAAAAGTTGATGTGGTGGCAGTACGATAGCGGCGGGCGCCCAGCTCCCTACAGGTACTCTCAACTACAGAGAAACCCCCGTCTTCGTCACCAATACCAAAACAGCTCTCTCTCTCTATGGAACGAACTGAAAATAAGGAGATACAATTAGATCCCATGAGGATTTTGATCGACTACTAATGGCGTATCTGCACCTCCGAGAATGGGAATGATTAAGATGATATGTGCAAACCAATGAAGGCGTGACGACATTTATTACAATCTAAGTAAGCAGAGACAAAAGTTTGATTGATAATCAGTGATTTTTCCAAAGAGTTCTCGTCCTACCAAGCCCAAGCCAATCTCCTCATTAATCGCCTTGGCGCCAACACATAGCGTTGAGACTATTTCGTGAGACGGAAGTACAATCCTTTGGGGAGAACAAACTCATTTATTCATCATCCATCATCTAATCTAGATATTATTGGTGGATGCATGGACCGATCTCTAGATCTACTAATCTAAATCTATACCAAAGAATCATGCACAAGCTTTCCGAACAACAAACACAGATATTCATTTGATTCGGCATGATAGACACTCTTAGTACAAGACTTGACAAACTAGTTGTGGACATGGTGCGATTAGTCTCATGCAGCACTTGCACGTTCATGATGACATCAGTAGGCCACCAGGGTATTCTCTTAATACTATTAATATCCAGTGATCCCACAAAATCACCCGATTGATGCGCTCGCTTTGAGCGACGGCAGCCATCCACATCCGCAGCATATGAGATCATATTAGACACTGCCTACCCCATCTGCCCGCCCAGAGCCACAAACCAGTTGCTGGGCGCATCACTGGCGGTGTAAGAACCATAGATGTCTGAGGAGATTAACGCAAGAACAATAGGAGATTGACTTTCAACGAAACATCTTCGCTCATTTTCTTCTAGTGCAACAACAACGTGGCATTGTGTTCGCAATAACCAAAGCCAGCAGGAAGAAGCTTCGATACCACTGCCATCATGATGTGATCCCCTTGATCTCCAACACTAGCACCCTCATGGCCCTCAATCTCAATTCCAGCGTTCCCTACCAGGCCGACCTTCCAAGGAGATACCCTAGCATTCCATCTCCACGGAATGGAACGAAACCGATCTTCCTACAACGGCATCACTCTCCTCTGTCCAACCATGGCATTGAAATCCTCCCAAACCTCTCCGGTGAATAGCAATCATCAAGGTAGTAATTGACCCGCTTAATCTTCTTAACCTATCTATGCAAAGCGGCTTTACCGCAGCACTACGACGCCGCTGCCGATGTGAATACAGGCCCTGGTGTCGGGCGGAAGCGGTTTCGCACACGTGTTGGCCACCCACCGTACCTTCTATTAATATGCGGAAGGCACCGGAGTGACAGGGGGGTCAATAAGATAGTTCAAATGGGCTAACACACATGACTACTACTAATTAATGCATTAATTTTTAGATCTGCTTTTGCTCCTTGTTAGACATAGATCAGTGGGTATGATGTGAGTTGTAATTACAGCCAAAGACAAACCTTCGTCTGATGGTGATAATGAATTACAAATAACATAGCATGGCGCCCTACTGGCGTCAGATCTGATCCCATGGTGATGGTGTTGTTCGCGTCGCGCAAAACGGCACCTTGTTCCAATCCTAGAGACCTCTCGCATTTTCTGATCGACGACTTCATTCCAGACAAGCTCGCTCTGGCGGGAGGTGTGCATATAATTTTATTTCTGAATTCAATTGTTACGAGTTTTGGAGTAATTGCAGAGATTCACTTTGATCTTGGCATATTTCCGGACCAATCCCCCGAAGGGCCAACAAAGGAGGTGGTGCTCATCTCTCCCAAAGATGGGGGACTCCAATCCGCATCCATATTCCTCAGATACTTTACAAGCTCATCCCTATACTCAATATCTCTAACTTCCAAGCTCAATGGCTCCACGCCGTTCAAGTATCCATCCCCCCCTCCAGCAATATAACTATTGGTAACCACCCAATACGTCTTTTGATCCGTAGAATTCGTATCGAGAGCAATCCACTTTTCCGAAAACATATCAAGAACTTGGAAAGACGAAACTTTCTCATCCTCTGCAGATAAATCAACAGCATACCGTAATCCACTGGTATATGGATAGTATGCCATCGAACGCACCTCGTTTGGGTCGGTGACCTCGACAACGCTGACTGGAAGGCCCTGTGCTACAGAATTGACTGCATTCCTAATCACTTTTACCAAATCCCCCGCAGTCAATTCCAGATAGGCAATAGTAGACCCTGAAAAAGGCAGGATTTCATAAATCATTTCCAACGTGACGGGACTATCCGCGGGAAGTTCTCCCCGAACGGCGCCTGCATTAAGGATACTGATATGGATAGGGTGATAAGGGACACTGACGTACCGACTGGCTTGTATTTGTTGAGCGATGGCAATGGCTTGTTGTATTGGCCCCCCGAGTCTCAGTTCATCTTCGGTGCAGAAGGATGGATAAAGGTTGTGAAAAATCTGGGGAATACCCGCAATGCAAAAGTTGTCTGTGGTGAAGGTGATGACATCGTTTTCCGGCAATACTATGATGCTTGGCTGCGAACTGTTACTGTTTTTGTTTCCCACTTCATTTTCCGGCAAGACTATGATTGGCTGCTGCGCACTGTTACCGTTTTTGTTTCCCACCGTCAAACCCACACTTGCACCAATTGCCAACACTACTATAGAAATTACGGCAATCGAAGCAGCGATTTTACCACCTTTTGTTTCCAAAAAGGCGAGCGGTCCATCATTGACGGGAGTGGCATGTACGAGCTCAGAGGATTGTGTGGTACGAGTGCCTTGAGTCTCCCCCCTCTCTTCATCGACCGGGGGGGCTGTCGACATCATGGTCGTCACTGTTGCATGTTGTGGACAATGATGTGGACTTTGACCACTCCCAGTAGTTCTAGATCCGGAGGAAATGTCGTTAACGTCCCTTGCCATCGTAGGAGCCGTAATCGCCGACATTGCGACCGAAGCCGAGTCGTCATATGCTCCTCCCAGTTGGGGCGTGTCCTCCCAATGCAAGCCGAGAGTGTCTACGGCATCGGTACGACTGCCATCACTCCGATCATCCTCTACTAATGTTGCCTCGGCAATGATATCAATGTTGGGCGGCAAATTTTGCGCATTAAATAATTGAAATCCCGAGGGAGGATCACTCTCATTCTCCCCATGACCATGACGACTGTTTTCCACATTGCGAATATCTCGCCTCGTGGCCCTCTCCCCCGGAACAATACTGTAGGCGCCCACGCTATCTCGAATGCTATTTCGCGTGGCCCTTTCGACGTCAGCACGATGTTGGGACGAGCTGATGCTATTACTATCATTGCTGGATGGTTCTACAAGTTGTTCTCCCGCAGCTGTCGCCGAATTGAAATTGGCGACAGCGCCCTCGATGATGCGATCCGCGGCAGTCGCTGTTGAATATTTTAATACTTCTGCCGCAGATGGGTGTTGATCTTCTTTTGATGGTGGCGAGGATGACTCGCCTTCGTCTCGGTCTCGTGCCGCCGCACTCAATGTCGGCGGCTCTGCGGCTGAAGCTTCCGCCGCCGACGTCGAAGGAGGTTCATCTTGGTTGTCGTTTTCGCCGCCACCGCTCGTCGTAGCATCGGTCGTTGTAGTAAACTCAGTGGATGTGGCTTCGGTTGTCGTTGGAGCATCAGTGGATGTGGCTCCAGCCGTCGTGGAGCATCAGTCGTCGTCGGTGTACGTGTACCACCCACCAATGGTGGGCCGTCCTTGGAGCCTCCGTTGTTGTGAAGGAAGGAGAGGTGATAATTTGATGCCGATAGATGCCGATTAGCTCAAGAGAGGTCGACATCGTTCGATGTAGTGGCAGCAACCAAATAATGGCAACCAGTCGGCAACTGGTTGCCAACCGCTGGCGACCACATGGCAACCACCGGCAACCACGCGGCGACCTCGTGGCAACCACATGGCTACCAGTACGCGAGCTCTTTTATTTGAAAAATATTAGTCTACGTACGTAGTAGCAATAGGTATCGTATCGCCGATCCAGGATCTTGCAGATGGTAATGACGTCTCCATGACGATGGATGGATGACTAAATTCTCACTCTAGAGTAAAGCAATCCATTTCACCTCAAATACTTCACGTAAGAATTAGTATGTTCCCATACATCATCTGTAAGGGGATTATCATGAGGGTTCAACATTTTTGACGGTCGCAACAAATGCCATGCACTAAAGAACTTTTGGATGTTGTTGGAAAGAATCATAAGACCCCATAGTAAACACCAGAAACGAACACGTACTACAACGACTAATTACATACGAAGGCGGCATGAGTTAAGGAACAGGGAACAGGAATGAGGCAAAGCTTTGGCGCCTACGATACCATCCTAATGATGATGATGATGCTGCATGCATGTCTTCATGCAGCGCATTACGAAATAGGCGCCGTCAATGAGCTCATAATTTTCATTCTCGAAACACTCTCCCAACAACAAACAATAATTCCATCAAAATGAAGTTCGCCTCCGTCGCCGTAGCAATCACGCTCGCCACATCCGCCTCTGCGTTTGCACCCAATGCTGGCATCTCCTCCACCCGCGTGGCCACCATCTCCCCACTCAGCGACATCCTCGCTGCTACTCCCGTGACATCCTCAACGCGCAACACGGAATTAAACCTCTTTGGCCTTAAATCGCTCAAGGCCAAGAAATTTAACGCACCCGCCAAGGCTTCGGGAGATATTACCGAGAAGGAAGTTCGTGCCTTGTTTGACTTGTGGAATAGCGCACTAGCTACCGGGGATAGCAGAATTGTTGCCAGTCGTTATACCAAGGTGAGTTACACTTCATTTGCATTCGGTGGATGTTCGGTGTTCGACATGACCGCGCTCTATCTTTTCGAGTAGTGCTCAGACGCTCAGGATCATCACTCTTGTGATGATAATATGTAGACGGCTAGGCTGTCGCTGGGCTGGGCGAGCTGATTAAGTAAATTTCTTTGAGCAAAGATTATGACAGATAACTCACCATACCTCCTCACACTTCTATGTACTCTGGTCACATCATCTCCACATTCAGTCACCAGTCCTCCTCGCAACAGTGTCCGACCAACCTCGTACTGACTTTGCCTCCGTTCAGGATTACTTCGATGCATTCCTCCTCAAGAAGCCTCAGGGAAAAATTATCGAGGGCAAGATCAACATCGGCGAAGGATGGGCATCTGATACTGGAATTTATGAGGTGAGTTCTTGGTGCAGCGATAATTCATGGAAGACAGAGTAGCTTTCAGTTGTGTACATGGAGTTTCTTATATGTTTGCATCACATTATGTAATCGAATGCAGTTCACCATGGGAGCCACCGGAGACGTCGTCAAAGCCCGATACACCTACAACTACGTCAAGGAAAATGGCATTTGGAAGATTCAACACCATCACTCCTCAGTAATGCCCCAGGGAATTGACGCAGGCAAACCCATCACCAAAGATGAGGTGCGCTCTCTCTTTAGTTTGTGGAACAATGCTTTGGCTACCGAGGATCCCAAGACGGTTGCTGCGAGATATGCCAAGTCTGGAGTACTTTTGCCTACGGTTAGTGATACTCCCAGAACGGACTTTGCCGGGATTGAAGATTACTTTGTGAATTTTTTGACGTTGAAGCCGCAGGGAGAGATATTGGATAGTCATGTTACCATTGGTACGAATTGGTGTCAGGATGTTGGTATTTATGAGGTGAGTAATGAAAGAATGAGGACGAGGAGCTGTGTCAATCATTAATTACACTCTGCAATATCAACTCATGATGACATCTGTACCTCCATCCTACCTACAGTTCACCATGGGCTCCACCGGCAAGAAGGTCAAGGGCCGATACTCCTTCATCTACGTCTACGAAGATGGAGAATGGAAGATCAACCACCATCACTCTTCTATCATGCCTGAGGGTATTGTCACCGCCGAACCCATCACTCAGAAGGAAGTTCGTGGATTGTTCAACCTTTGGAATGATGCTCTAGCCACCAAGGATCCAGAACAGGTTGCCAAGAGATATTCCAAGGCGGGTGTTCTTTTGCCTACGGTCAGTGATGTGCCGAGGACAGATTACCCCGGCATTGTGGATTACTTTACCAACTTCTTGAAGTTGGAGCCACAGGGCAAGGTGAGCTGTATTTCTATCGCGAAGTACCATTGCATGACATGACTTGTGCTTTATTTCTAAACTGTATAGATCTCAACTGTCACTTTTCACAGATCGAGAGTGGCGACATCATCGTTGGTACTAACTGGGCTCAGGATGCAGGTATCTATGAAGTGAGTTCACGTCTTTGCTTGAGAGCTACGAGGAGAGTATCCCTTCACATCATATGCCAGATCTTGATCTCATCAAACTTGCTTTTCTATCATTTTTATCGATCATCTCATCTATACAGTTCACCATGGGTGCTTCTGGCGCCAAGGTAAAAGGCCGATACACCTTCGTTTACATATTCGAGGATGGAGAATGGAAGATCTCCCAACACCATTCCTCTGTCATGCCCGAGGGTACCAAGCCCCAACCAATTGCCGAGGAGGAAGTCAAGAACTTGTTCCATCTTTGGAACTCTGCCTTGGCTACCGAGGACCCTGATGCCGTTGCCAAGAGGTATGCTTCCAAGGCGGTGTTGCTCCCTACCGTGAGTGATGTGCCACGAACGGATTATGCATTGATTAAGGATTACTTTGTTGGTTTCTTGAAGAAGCAGCCGCAGGGTGAGATCTTGGAGAGCCATGTTACCATTGGCCACAACTGGTGTCAGGATGCTGGAATCTATGAGGTGAGTACGAAATGCGAAGCGAAAGGCCATGTCATATATTGTGATACCATTACTCATCTCCCACCATACAAAATCTCGTGTGTTCAACTCCTTATCCAACAGTTCACCATGGGTGCCACTGGTGACAAGGTCAAGGGCCGATATTCTTTCGTCTATGTCTGGGAGGATGACCAATGGAAGATCTCTCACCACCACTCCTCTGTCATGCCTGAAGCAATCTTGGGGCCCTCTCCCAAGCCTGTAGTTGAGGAGAAGGAGGCTGAGCCAGTCGAGGAGGAGAAGACTGTCATGGCTTAAAAGCTGGTATCTTGGCGGACTGGATTGTATGTGTAGACACTTTTGAGACTCTCGTTGATTCCATCCTTCTAGTGAGAGATGCAAGGCTAGAGATATATGAATTAGAGAAAAATGCATTTTCCTTAGCATCTGTTCTTATATGGATACGGTTCATGGCCATAAGAGAGTATGAATATAATAACTGAATAGATGAAACAAATTTAATAGACCTCTGCCAGACTCTCTTTTTGAACGTGGAATTGTTCAGATTGACTATCTTCTTAATTCACACGAAAGGGAGAAGTCAGTCTCTATATTGTATGAGCTCTATTCTAGGTCACGCCATCCTCAACTTACTTTGAGTAGCACAGCCCACATTATTCTCATCCATTTGAGTTTTACGTTGAGCAAGATAATAAGATATAATTGCGAAATCTAGTAGATGCATAATTGTACGGAAATGAAATAATTGAGATGTATCATTCTCTTGCCCCTACCAATACTCAAATGGCAAAGGTAACAAATCTGTACACACACACATCTCTTGTCACGGAACCTCAGGGAAGAAAACAGTGTACTTGAATAGGCTCAAGATAGTTGCATGTTTTATGCACAATCTCTAACGATACCTTGGTAGGATACCTTGAGGCAAGGATACTCTCTTCATCTCGGTATCTGCCACTTTATGGCAATACACAACCTCTAGGAGGAAAGTAGCTATTTCTATGAGTAACTGTAAAGAAGAAGAACTAATTGCAGTGAAATGATGTGTATGATGCATCGTTTCAGCAACGGAGCAAAATGTTGCTTGACGGCAATCCTAAAAGTGATGCTTGTACTGAGGAACAATGATACCTTGACAGCTCTATTCTCCAAGATAGATTAATCGCTTCACTGATATGATATGATATGATATGATATGATATGATATGTGACTATGGCCTTTCCTTTGGGCCATAATGGAACAATTAGCCTCCCCACACGATATCAAATGCTTTCCTACCACGTCTACCCCCTCTCGTTGCATAATGGAGGCACCCACCTCTTCCAACTTTAGGGATGCCTGTTTCGTGGGTGATATCATACCTTCAATCTTGATCATCAATTCCGTATCTCCGTCTACCTCGCTTTCCTTCATTGCCGTTTTTAGTTTGTCGCTGCCTTCTCGTAAACAATCCGCACCCTCGCGCAACTCGTCGATGACCAACTCCGCGGCAGTTTTGAAACGGCAGGAGGCAGCCGCCTGGGCTAGACAGTCGCCACAATTGCGAATGCTGGCACCCGTTGCAGATAGGGCACCCCCGTAAATATCTAGGGAGGTTGTGAGATCTATGAGTAGTTCGCCTGAACGGGCTAGTGCTTTGCCTGTAATAATATTCGAATTGATGGAGGAGAGGAAGTAGATATGGGATGAGACTTCTGAGAGTTAATTTTCTGCTTTGTCATAATATGATGTGTGTTTGTAGTTATTCCCTTTCATTTCATTGTTCATTGTCATAGTATATCCAATGGACAGTTGGTATGCCAATGTGTGTTGTCAAATCATTCATCCAAAGTGCAGCCCAAAGGTAAAAACGTGATGTGTTTTGGCAATTTGGGAAAATCTCAAACTGACATGCAAACGGTTGGATATTGATTTCATCAACATACGTTTCAATCAAAGAAGTCTAATCACTTGAGATATACATATTCTTCATTGATTTCCCCCCATGACAGTAATAATACATACCAAATGAACAAACATCATGATTGCAGACAGAGCATATCACAACATGCACACATTGTATATATATATATATCCTCACCTGAATCCATCAATGGAATGGCAGCCGGTTTCAATGAATATAATCGAGTGCTGATGTTGCTGCTGCTTGAAGAAGCAACGTTAGGATGATGATTTGAGTGGACAGTAGTGGTGGTGGTGGTGGCGAAAGCCTGTGCCACTGGTAGAATTATTGTCAGCGAGGATAATCCGTCTATTGTCGAAGAAGAATGATGTATGATGCAATATAATGATATTGATATGCAAAGGAATGATGTGACAGATTTTCGCCATGTTGATGAAGGAGGAGAGAGTTGAAAGGCCGCCATGACTAAGAAGAGGAGAGAGAGGAGACCCTATTGTTATTGTAAAAGCTGTAGAGAAGTTTATTTGGCGGAGTTGCGGATCGATCGATGTGTGAACCGTCGGCCGTTAGTGCTCAAGGAATTTTATTTGAGTAAATTATGTTGAGCATTATATCACTAATTTATAGTCTTTGTGGAGTAATATGGATTACACGCGGAAGTAAATACAATATTCACCTAGCCCTAATATTCTCAAAGATCGCGATCTTCAACTGCGCTGTGATCTGCTGTGATGCATATACGTCTGGCGTCAGCGGATTTTTGATGTCAACAAACAATAGAGCATATCGTTATTATCGTGCAATCCGATCTCCATCGATATAATACAAAGACCCACCATACAAAAAAAACATCATTATTATTCCGCCCATTGGTATTCTTATTCGCAGTCAACTTCCAATAAAATGATGCATCGTTATCTCGCCTTCCTCCCCCTCTTCATCAGCTTCTTCGTCGGAGGTGCACTCGGATTCACCGCTCCACGCACCCTGGCCCCGACGTCGTCGAAATCGCTCCCCCCAAAATCCGCAACGGCCCTGCATGCTGAAGCTGCCAGTGATGACGCTGATAATGCCGATCCAAGTGAAGTAATTGCACGTCGAGTTATCATGTTGGGGGATGTCAATGGTGGATATTACCGATCCTGTGTCAAGAATGAGGCTAGCCGATTCCGAAAGCTCATAGGAACCATGTCCCCGCCAGATGATGATAACAATCGTGCTGAAATTTACGTCGAGGTAAGAGAGATAGGTTATAATTGTTATTTGGTCGTATCTTTGAATGTCTTGTCTCGTTATTTTCCTCTCTTACCTCCATCGTATCCTTTCGTTTTCAACGTTTCTACTGCTACCTGCCACTGCAACGTACCCTTCAACTGGCTGGCACAATAATACCCGAATTTCTCAACAACCGCGCTAATCGCTACTCGACAAAAACAACCTAGGGAAAACGTAAAATGGTCGAGGGCTTCGTCCGATGGTGCCAACGGGGGGATGTTGGTCTCTCTCAAAAGTTTAGTGTGGAGAGAGTTATTGATGAGTTTCCAACGGGATTGTATGATGATTTTTATGTGCAGACGGGAAGGAAGGATGGAGAATAGAAGGACAAGGATAGATAGATAGATACTGTGGGTATGGTTGTTGGATCTTTTGGGGGGGGGTTAGAATGTTGTATGGAGAGAAAAAAGAGAAGTATTGATATTTACTAGTTTGAGAGTTAGAGGGTTGTGAGATGATGGGGGTATTTGGGAGTGAAGGAGGCATTTTGCCTTATTGGACGTTATAGGCTCATTCATCATTCGTTTTGCTCTAGCTATATTTGATGACTGTGTACCTCAATCTAGAGGGGGTTCGCCATCGTTCGTAAGATTGACAACAATTATGTCAGACAGTTAAAAGCCGAAATAATCGATCTGCGCTGGTACGACACTATACCATTCCTACGAATTATGATGTAGAGAAAAATCAAGTCTCACCACGATGACTTTCAGGTGCGGCGCACCGTGGTACTTTACCATCGTCACAACACACCTAGATCAACTGCTGTTCATATCATATCGGAGCATATTGTTAGGTGAAGTGTGGGGTTTTGGACTATCCTCCTACATAATGCATCTTGACATCATTGGATGAGTTTCGAGTGTAAAGCGAATCTCCCACTCCATCCGGTCTGTGAGAAGAAGCTTTGGAAGCTTCCGATCTAGGCACTCAGATAGTTCCTAGAACAAAAACGCTAAAACTAACTTACAGTTAGTTGTCCAAGCTGAGGTTTCCTCGGCTAGAGCTTTCCACACTAACAGGTCTCGCCCATAGAATAGAAACGGTAAACCAGAATAACTAAGAAAAAAAAACCCTTCCTCTCTCTTTGCTCTAGGAAATACCGGTCATTT
>JALLAU010000941.1:0-11902 GCA_036939495.1 Thalassiosira hispida
CCTCGCACTAAAAACTACCTAAGCGTACATACATAGGTGGTACGTACCCCAGCACGACGGGGTGGAATACGTGTACGATAGGTAGGAGGGTACGAAGGGAGAGCAAATGGCGGTCAGGATACCTTTGGTATCACTATGATTCCGACGTTGACTCACGGTTGAAACCGAACCTTTTTTGAGTCATCACGCGAGGTGAGGATATCTTCTAGAGTGAGGAGTCAGCAAACAAACACAACACACAACTCAATTCAACAACAACAAACCCAACCTCAGCAACCCGGCATAATCAATGCAGCACAAAGCGCAAGTAAACCCGAAGCAACAACCACACAACGGAAACAAAAAAGAAAAGATCAGTTATGATTAATCAATACCTCCGCCAATTCAGACATTACGCCGAGCACAATCCAAAGGCTTCGTCTGCGGTGCTTGTCGCAGGCACTGTTATCTCCTGCGGTGAGATCTCTCGTATTGATACAACGTGTTTGGCGCATTCTGTCTTCAATTTTCTGACCTCCTTTACAAAATTATAAATGTATTAGCCGCGATCGTGGCGTTCATCGAGTTGCGCGACAGATACAACTATCAAAAACGCATGGTGGCGAACAATGACGGGGTTACTCCCCATGAGGCTCAATTAGTGGCTATGCTGGAGAATGCAAAGAGTTCGAGCTGGCAACAGAATTTGCGAAATGCTGCCGATGCTCAGGATCGCTTTATGCTACCTGGTGTTGACGGGGGTGATGGTCCACCTGAATTCGTAAAAAGAATTAGTGAAAGAAGTGAGGAGATATTGAAAAAGGAAAAGGATAGAAGAGAGAGGAAATGGAAAGACGAGAATGATCCGTGGAGGACTAGTTTCTGGAAGTGAATTTCTACGTCAAATCAAATTTGTCTGGCAACATTGTCTTGGATAGGTATTGTACACCAAATCGAACACAACATCCAACATCTACAAATATGTACCCATCTTCGAAGACGAAGAAATGATGAAAAAATGTGTGATGCCAATGAAGGCTTGTTGTAGGTTTATTTGATGATTATGATGAACAATGACGGGATATTGCCCCTGGCTAACATATTACGCAACCAAGAATCGAAACTGCCTGAAAATATTGTTGATATCTGTGATTCTGATACCGATTAACTATCTGTTGGATTTACTACATGACCAATGGGATAAAGTAAGATAGACGGAAGGATATATATAATAATGATACATGTTACTTGAAATCGAGAATTATCTTGCCAGAAGTACCTTCAAAGGTTGTGCTGAGTAGAGCCTGGAACATAACTTCACCTGTAAAGTACTAATTACGAGCCCTTTACATTTCTTGGCGGATACACTGATGTGATCATGTGTTTGTGTATACCTGGCTAACTAGTAAGACCTTCAATAGCAATGATAAGATGTATTGTTGCCCTCAGATATTCACAATATTAATCATGATAATTGCATAAATAATTGTTTCAATAGAACAATATTCCTATCCTATGATCATAAGACAAACTCAACTTCGGAAAAGAGGAACACTATTTTTGTTGTTGAGATATCGCAACAGCGAATACCAACCTACTATGTCCAGCACCATGGCATGTTACATCTGCGCACAACTTTGTACAGTAGTAAGCATCCTATCCTATCCTATCCTACGGTATCATCTCTACCCCTAGGATAAATTCTTACATGAATGTTTTTGTCAGATCCGATCATACGACCCCATCTGATTGAACTTGCACTTCCGAACTGGATGATTGCTCTGCTTGCCCACCACTATTCTGCCCCGATGTTCGCCAGTCGACAAATTGCCGCGATTAACCATGTAAAGGTACGCTACCACACATAATACCACGTCAAACGTCATCCCCTCAGCCTGCCTGTGGATTTGATGCCGGTTCAGATGGTACACCACCGAAGTGGAGTCGATGAAAAAAAACACGGCAAGAACCACCTCTATCCAAAGGGCTGTCACTTCCTTTCGAGTCCTCTCTGTTCTTTCAGTTGCAGGCTGCAGCAGACTTTCCTCGCCGGCTCCTTCTTCCCCTGCTTCTAAATACTCTTTATGGTCCAATACATTGAAGAATACTTCGATGACCCAGATGGCGCATGTACCGAAATCGTAGAGGAGGTACTGAAATTCAACTTCGGTCCTCTCGTTATCGTCGTGACTTCCAGTGATGGCCAAAATCTCCAATAGAAGGAAAAATGACCAGATTAATATGGCGCTGTTGATGAAAAGCCATCTGTGCGGGTGGTGATGGGGAGAGCATCCCCGAAGTAGTCGCTTCGTGTTCATGTTCATGATATCGCAATAGAAATATGTGAATTGTCAGGGTAGGGGCAGGGGTGAAGGATGGTTACCATATTATTATTGTTGATGTTCTCTCTTTATCTTTAGGTCTCTTTGTTTTGAGCGAACAACACAACATAAGACAATGGCGGGAGGATTGCCAGCCTAACGAACATCTCGCTCTCACAATAGAGAGAGGGGAGAGGAGAGAGGAGAGGAGATACAACTCTGGCAGTGCATAATACCCGTTTGGGCAACATGGGCATCAATGAATACCTAGAATCTCGCGATGTATCTCATTCTGACATCGCACCATTTCTTTTGATGCATACCGTTCTATCCGCGGTGCTTGTCGGCTCGACGTGGTGGTGGTGTTACTGGGGATCGGGTCTCAAACCTTCAGTGCAAATATTCAAAAACGAGCAGATGCCGCAATCACTGTTGCTTAACTCACTTGTGTCCATGCCAATAATATCAGATGGTATCAAACGCAGGGCGTCTCGAGCATTGGTGAGTCTTTTCAAACGCGTTGCCGCACGTTGCACATTGCGAATAGATTTTATTATTTTTATCTAACCGCTGATTGCAAATAAAGTTGACATTAGAAAAAGCATCTCGAAGTAGCAAACCAGTGAAATATCTTGAACAGAAGATGCCATCGCTTGATGCAACACGTGTTTGCGTATCATATGCAGAAGCAAAATTTGGTAGATTGTTTTTCAAGCCCATTACAGTACCCGGGAGGATTTGGCTTTCATGGAAGGGAACAAAGATGTGGAAACAAGTAAGATCCAACACAATATTCTGCTCTGATAGTGATGATGCAAAGGTCACGACGGCGTATCTAAAGGGCAGTGATGTACTGATGAATAGTAGAAACAAACACCGTATTGACTCAACTGTCATCAGATCGAAGAACAATTTACTATTCCTTCGAGAATGCACAGATTTCTCTAGCAGACAACGTTGCAAATAGTTGAATTGTATAGCCATGCTTGGAATAAAGTATTGTCATACTTACATTAAAAGAACCTACTTGCATGCATTTTCTACTTTCTTCTATACTCTTGACATCTAAGAAAATGATTATCATAACCATGGGTCTTCTCAACTCAACTCTCTACATCTACAATCCATCCGAATCTATCCCTAATGCCTGATACGAAAACAGTTCTCTGTCAAACTCACCTCTACCAACTTTCTTATATGGATGCATCACATCTCCTTCGCCTCTACCAACTTTCTCGCCTTGCCGCCATGACTCACAACTTTCTCATATTTTTCATGCATCCGCTCCCATGTGTGTAGGGGATCGCTCTGTTGCTTCATTTTGTTGCCAGGTCTGTTGTTTGGATTGTTGTTAGACCTTGGGTCATGTCGGTTGTTTGGATTCTTGGACCGGCTGTTGTTATGTTTCTTCATTGGACCAGATCTGTTCTGATTTTTAGGCCTCTTGTTGGGTCTGTCCAGTCTGTTTGATTTGTTAGGACGCTTCTCTTTGTCCCTATTGCCCGGCTTGATTGGATTGTTCGGTCCGCCACCAGGTCTACCGCCCTGTTTGTTGTCCGGGTTCTTAGGCCTGCGACCAGGTCTCGTGCTCTCAGCTTTGCCGTAAGAGTTCTTCTTGTGGTTGTTATTGTCCTTCCTTCTATTGCCTCCTCCGTTCTTGTTCTGTCGGACTGGCCCCTTATTGTCGGTGTCTCGTCCTCCTCCTCCCATGCCTCCTCCCGTGCCATCTCCCTTGCCTCCTCCCATGCCATCTCCCTTACCTCCCCCCGTGCCAATTCCCGTGCCTCCTTGTGGCCCGCCTACACCGCGAGTCTTGTTTCCATCACGCTCGCGCGTTTGGATTTGAATCCTGTCTCCTTTGGTCACTCCGTTCACATTTTCATTTTCTTCACCCTGTACGAATTCATCGGCATCAATGGTCCGTGCCTGCACTTTCTTCTCTGCCTCATTCTGTTGCTTCTTCTTCTCCCGTTTTTTGTTGACGAGGTCTCGTCTTCTCATGAGACCAGCCTTCTGTCAGAGGGTGATGTGCACAAAATAGTGGATGTGGTGTTTCGTGAGTGGCCATACTATTAATGTTGATGTAGGTGAAAGAAACAGCACGCTGATCAAAGCAATCCAACTCACCTCGTCGGCAGCCTGGGCCGCACTGACAGTTGCTAGTACCAATAGCAATATTACAGAATATTTCATGGTATGATTTGAATCTTCTATTCGATTAAGAAAATTGTGACAAGTGATATATGGATGAGGGTAGAAATAATCGTATCAGCATTGCCAATTGCCAGAAGAAGCATGACCAATGAGATTGAAGTGTGATGTGGATGTTTAGCCTACCAGAACAACTCGCTGAACCAGGTATCACTTTACTGTTGACACAGAAGAGGTGCGCAAAGGGTACATTACATCAGATGATGATTACATCCCATTGCCATTGCCATTGCCTAGGTATTTAGAAGCACCGGTTTCTGATGCTTTTGGTGGGGGCGGGAGGAGCCGTTGACTTCATTTTTTCATTTGAATGCATTCAAAATATGTACGAGATCCGTAGTCAAATGTGCGTATGTACAAAACCGTATTGAATCCTACGCCTCAAAAAGTCAAAGTTGTCCCAGTTATGCCGATATCCCAATTAGCGCCAAGATCCAAGATCCGACTTCCTTCTCCCCACTTCCACTTCATTCCAACCCTCTCTCACTCACTCCAGCTCACTCCTCAACCTCAACCTCATCTCAACTCTGGTGTTCTCTTTTGCCCCGCCGTTACTCCATCCTCAAAGCAAGTCCATCTTCCATCATGAGCACCGCCGACGTCCTCCTCCCCTTTCACGAAAGCCGACAAACTCGTCATGCCTATCTAGCCCGGACCCAATCGCTACTCTCCGCTTCCAAAGCCAGTAGCGACAATGCCACGCTCCTAACTCTACCCACTATCGAAAAAGATGACGAGCGTCGGGCAACCTCCACGTACATCATTCGTCCGCCATCCGACAAGGAGCGTGCCACATTGTTGGATCCCCAACAGTGCAATTGTCGGTTGGTAAATGACAAAGTCAACATCCAAATCATGTATCGAGTCGCTAGTAATGGAGAGGGACCCACCATGTCGAAATGGGACATGTCTCCATCCTTAAAAGCGCAAGTCACTCATAATTGTTTTGGGGGAACTGTCATTCTAGGTGTTTTACTAGATGGGCCAGATGTTGTCAAAGAGTCAGTACCATCTAATTTGAGCAGTTTAGTAGGAGTTAGCAACAATGGACTCATCCAAAATTCCATCCTCGAACCAGGCTGCTCCATCCACAAAAATTCCGAAGTGACCAACACGCATGTCATGAAATATGCCGCCATTATTGGATGTGGCACAGTCTCCTGCTCCGAAGCTGACAACAGTGAGAGTAAAAAGAAGTACAATTTTGACATGGTCAATGGATCGATGGATGTGGAAGTAGGTCCCGAGGCTGGCGGGGGACGCATCGTGAATGTCAAGGTGGAAAGCACGATGGTGGATGTATGTCATGATTTGAATATGGATTCGAATGGTGGGGCGATTGCACCACTGGTTGCATTTAAGAAGAGTGATATTGGTTCTCTGGCAATGAATGTGCTGTGTCCGCATTCATCGCTGATTCATACTCCTCAAACTAGTCACATCCATATGTTGCCGCATGCATCCATCGATTCGGCCACCTCTGTCACATCGGCCCTGTTGCTTCCACGCTCGACCATCAAGGCTGGGTGCACCGTTTCCCATGCATTACTCCAATGGAACGCCACATTAACATCCCAATCCGATGCGCATCACGTCTACCTAATGGAACGATCCGAAGTCGGACCGCATTCCTTCACGGCCAATGCAATTTATGGTCCAGATTCGCATGTTTCAGGTGGCGAAGTGCATTGTACAATCTTTGGTCCGAATGCCAATTCACATCATCAGAGTTTATTGATTGGTGTACTTTGGCCACTTGGAAGGGGAAATGTGGGGTATGGTAGTAATGTGGGGAGTAATCATACTGGACGGATACCGGATCAGGAGACTAGTGTTGGTGAAGGAACGGTGAGATAGTTCATGTTTGCTTGCTCACTTTGCTTGCCATGCATTTCATATTGCTTGTGTAATAACACC
Source organism: Thalassiosira hispida (assembly GCA_036939495.1). Taxonomy (NCBI): domain Eukaryota; phylum Bacillariophyta; class Thalassiosirophyceae; order Thalassiosirales; family Thalassiosiraceae; genus Thalassiosira; species Thalassiosira hispida. The sequence goes on from JALLAU010000941.1 coordinate 6,429, forward strand.
ACTATACATGTAATCTCAATGTTTTGCATTATATACATTTGTCCATCTCTTGCAGTTCTGGGGACTAGGATGCGTCATCAAATTTCCAGTCGATCTCACCTCGGCACCCTACTCCATAATTGCCGCCGGGGTGCAACTTCCTCCACAACGAATCACCCTCCCATTTTCGCTCATCACCGATGGTCCGGGAGGGATGAATCAACTAACTCCCGGATGGCTACTTCAATACAGTCCCTACACAGTCGCCAGGAGTGAAGTGAAGTTTGCCAATCGAAGGAAGGCCAAGCGTCATGATTTTTATACTGGGTGGAAGATATTGAGGGCTGGTGTTATGGATTTGCTATCGGATGCTAGGGATAATTTGGTGTATGCAGGACAACAACAACAATCGGCGGGTGAGAATTCAAAAAAGGCTGTGGTGTTCAAAACAGACCAGGCCATTCCTGGACTGGGCGCCAATCAGTTGACCGAGAAGGGACGTCAGATTGGTATTAGGGCGTATACCGATGCTATTCAGAGGTATGTCTTGCGTGGATTGTTGGATCGATTGGTCAAACTTGCAAATAGTCAGAAGGGATTGGCGTTGAATCAAGTGCTTCAACATGTGGGTTTGGAGGGTATCAGTGGAGACGATCTTCAGGCGCCGGCGGATGTTACACCTTCCAAGCCAATTTTGAATTGGCCCGTGCTGCCGTGGAATGAAGCATCCCATACCGATGGAGAAGCGTTGTGGAAACATCAGCATGCAATGCTGCTAAAAGAACTACCTTCCATTCTTGGCAACAGCAATGTGAACAACAACAAAAATATCCTCTCTGAACTGCTCCAAAAATGCATTGCATTGGAAGACGATCATGCCAGACGTGTATACAAAAGTAAGTCCCGTGATGATGTACGTGGTGCCAGCACAGTACCGGGTTACAAAGATATACATGTACCTGCAGAGAAGGATTCGGTGATTTTGGCTGCAAAGGACGAGGCTGACATGGTGAGGAAAAGTATTCAGCTGGTGGAGAATGCCTTGGGAGGGGGGAGTATTGCAAGAAGTCGATTGTGAGATTCGTGTGCTTATTCGTTACAGAAATAAGAGTGCAAATCTATAAAAAGAATCAAATTTATGACAACATGTTACTGGAGATGACACATCATCTCTCTCGGCTTTATCTGTCTCTACTAACCTTGAATAGCAAAACATCTACAATGACACCAGGATTACTAGTGTGCAATAATTGCACCTGAGTAATACGACCCAATCAGGATGAATCAGGGAAGTAAAGTGTTGACGGCCATTCTAGATGGGCAACAATATTCTAGACTTAATGCTGATGCCGCGGTTGTCGAACGCGGTTCCACGGTTTACTCAGGCGTCGCACGGAGATCATTATTCTTGGGCATTTTGACGATGGCGGACCTCTCAACTGAACTAAAGAAGCTTCCTCGGACTGAGTATAATAAGCTAATTATTAGTGGAGAGGCCCTCTCATCACCTGAACTAAGGAAGCTTCCTCCGGTTGTTTACGAAGTTAATTCGAAAGCTGTCGTTACCTACGGCTTGGTTAAAGCAACACTACTGAATTTAATATAGCTCTATAATGAGTCTACTCAGTAGATGTCTATATGATGGAAGTGATGGCAGTACTAAAATGCATTGTCGCATTTCAGTCTCCTTGCCACAACAACAAATCTCATGTCTCATTTCTCATGTGGGAGATGGAGAATAGAGTACATTTGATCTAATTTTGAATCAGCGCAACATTATAGTCACCACACTTCCCTCTTTTTCGTTGCCTTCTCTCTTATTCAATAATGCGTGGAACGACATGTCAGGGAAGGCCTTTAGATTGTTATTGACTGATTTTTGAAGCATGGTTCTCGTGCGGTGGAAATGCCAAGCAAGGCTCTTCCGGATGATCGGATGATGGGAGACTGGCCAGTATAAAATGAATCTCAAGGTAGCTCTTTGAGCCTGCCAAGCTCCGACTGTCCAGTCTCATCGACCTGAGCCGGGGGTACTTCATACCTGATCACATAGTCGCAATGGAGGATTCCTTGCTTGTAGTAATATTAGTGAGAGGAAGTTATTAGTATTCGAGAATTATTCTTCACATCCAACCAAAATCATTCAAAAACAAGGGTAGTGCAACGCACGGAGTGCTTGCAGCTGTCAAAGCTGGCAATCTTTTAGAGGGCATTATAGCTCGTCGATCTGAAGGCAGCTGAGTTGAGCGATTTCAACGGATGTGCCGGAGCGGGACAGTTACTCTTTGTACTATCTTCCTTTCTGGCCGGAAGTGGATGCGGTTATTACAATGAACAAATCATCTTTTTAATGAAGGATTACTTGGAGAAGGGCGCCAAGACAGGTTATATTGACTGTCATCGCCAACTTGGCGAGATTCGAATAATATGCGACAACCCTACATTGGCTTATAAGCATGTTTGTTTCGCTGCAGAGCATGGCTGTCCGGAAAGCCCAAAGGAACTCCTTAAAGGATTCATGGACGGCTACGTCAACAAGGATAAGTATGCATCGACGTTGAGAGTGTACCAAGCTGCGTATGATGCAATTGAACATAAAAAGAAATGAACGCCGGGATGGAGATGCCCGACTTCAACAAAAGCTTTGAGTGATTTCGATTGCAATGTTTAGGTAGTTCCTTGCGAGAATGTAGAAAAATACCCTAACGATTTAGGCGTGATTTAGGTTTAGTCATTATACCCCAGTCCTTGTCTCAGAAGAGATAACTTCTGGTGTAAAAGTCACTTCTTGGGTAATGCGTGAGCATGGCTGCTGTGTTATCCTCGCGGTCTTGTTCGCGTTCTATTGATGATCTTCTCGACCTGGAGCCTGGCTTTGTTCCAGACTTGGTACCTCTGATGTTTCCATCAATAGGCGAGGAATCAGTCTTCTGGCTGTGGTCAGAGTTGCTTATCTCTTGCACTTTAGCTTCATTGCATCTCTGGCATCCGCCTCGATCCATGTTCCAACCTTTGCGAAAAGCTTTCTTCCTCGCTACAATGATAGAGGGATGTTTCACGCAGCGCCCATACCTGTCGAACTTGGGTGATGGGTTGGATGCTCGTCTTGGATTTGCTCTATTGATGATGATGTTATGAGTCTCTTCTGTTTCATTGGGGCTACATTGATCTTCGTTGCTTTCATTTGAAGAGCTGCTCTTGCTCCTACTGCTGTTAGAAGGCTTGTCCTGAACACCCCTCTCGTCTTCTGGCAGCTTGTAGGACTTGCTTGCGCTGTTTGGAGCTTGGCCGTCATCAGGATTTGAAAATCTTGGTGGCGGCGATGGATTGCTTGATCTCCTCGATAATCTTTTGGCATCAAAAGTGTCAAAATCATTGTCCGGGTCATATGAACGATTATCAGAACATGACATGGAGAACGAAGGCTTGTCGATCTTATTCGCTTTGCGTGACGACAAGGGTGGCATGATAACCGGTGGCCTCCAGCCAGTTGTTGGTTTGCACTGAGGTGGAGTAGAAGGAAGAGGTTTCCTTGTTCTGATGACATCATTGTCACGGCTGAATTCATCAGGGAAAATGATCGGACCAGAGTCTGCGAAAGAGGCAGGTGATTTTTCAGGAGCAACAGACGACTTGCTGGTAACTCTTCCAAGAGGCGGAGGAGGCGGGACAGGTAACCTGGCATTTACCTTCCTTCGAGGAGGAGGAGATGGTGTGGGCAGACCAGACGAATTTGATACGGTAGATGTGCTCTTCCTACTCAACCGACGGCAATCGCGTGGCGGGGGCGGAGGTACCTTGTTGGAGTTCTTCTGGGAAACATCCCGTCTTCTGGGGGGAGGGGGCGGATTGGCTCGGCCGTTACCTATGAGAGGGGGTGGGTTGGCGCGGCTAACGTTCAAAGTTTTCATATGACGTGCAGTCCCTTCGGTAGTGATTTCAGTCATGACGCTAATGTCCTCACCATTGGCTGATATGCCAATTTGCTTCCCAATCTGAATCTGCGGCGTCAGGTTGTTTCCCAAGATATGTCTGCCATAAGACGCTGCCTCTGTTAGCGGCATGGACACGCATTCCTCGTCGCAGAAATCCTTTTGTTCCTTCCAAAGACTTCGTAGACTCCTCGGCGACTTGTGCTTGTTGCCATAATTGTTGGGAGCAGGGGTATGATCCTCACTATATGTTGCTGTGGAAGACTCTTGAAGTTTTGCAACACTCTGGCCACTGTCTTCGAGCGCATGTTTCAATCTATCTTCGTGTTCCTGTAATAACAGCCTCTTGATCCCATTGGCTATATCAATTGCCCGATGTTCGTTGCAAGGCTCTGACTCTAGTTCTTCAATGAACGGCGTAGGAGCTGAACTAATGTCGGCTACACGTGCTGTTGATTTTTGGGTAGAGTCACTCAATAATGAGGCTCGACGCAATGCCAATCTTACTTCTGCCTTGCCATTTTGATGGAACGGTAAATAACCCAAGTTCAAGTTGTTGGGCTCGCTCGACGAGTATGATTTTACACTCTTCCTTCTTCCAAGTTTGATCATAGTGTTGCCCCCTGTTGTCATGATCTATGATCTAGGATTATGATTTAGAATTTACATAGATGAAGGACATGAAGCCATCAAGTTCCTGTTCGATAGTTCTTGCATACCTAGAGGAGGACATAGGACAGATAGGACGAACTGGTAGGTACCTACGCGTAACTACAACGGATGAGAATCGAAAAGAACAAGAAAGACACTGTACATAATATCGTTTGAAGGCAAACGCCATCATCAGTCATACACCCTCCTGGTACACTCTACACACACATAGATCGACCTCATTTTGCTGTGCCGATCTGTACTGTGCCGATCGTCGATCGTGATAACATTAGTCCGAGATTATCCGGAAAAATAGAAAATAGCTTGTACCGCTGTTTGTATCGCCGAGTTTTTACATACTTTGGGCGCATACCACGGTACATTATATACATGTGAGGGGTACGATATCATGTATAAGGTACTGGCTGCGCCCCCGCCCGCGCGCGCCTCATAAGAGTAGTCGTTTTCTACTTTCCATCTCATTTGACAGGTTACAGGCAGGTCCTCTTCGAAATCTCGTCGGGGCTGTAGGTAGAGCGTTTTTATGAACATGGGATTTCGTTTTTCTTTCCGAGAGCATTCGTACCGGTTCTCAAAACTACGTCAGGAACGACATTGTGAGCAAAAAATCTAAGATAAAGGAACCCATGACAGCCAATGACACAAATCATTATGAATTTAGCTAGCTAGGTACGATACGATCTTGACATTATCTTCCGCTCGCAAGATATCTATCTTCCATCCATGACACTTCAAGTACGATACGTCCTTATGATATTATTTCGCCAGTCCGCGGCCGGCACCTAGGCTTATGCTAATAGAGTGGTTTTAAATCGGGTTGGCGCACGCGCGCCGAGGGTTTGGCGCGCGCCGGTCATCTTGATTTTGGATTGGGTCATTTATTTTTCGGAT
>JALLAU010000942.1:0-11891 GCA_036939495.1 Thalassiosira hispida
ACACACGACAAGTGAACATTACTAAGATAGCACTGAGCTTTGGAGACTTCCAACATGTGCGACTTGGCCGAGCGGCCTTTTATGCAACGCACCTTTCATGAGCATAACTGCAAATGCAATGGCTCCTATCAAAAGTAATTTCACCTTCTGCCCTACCTGTTATGACGAGGGCAGCCGCTTTCTCAATGTCACGGATACACAGAGAGAAAACCTACACAAATTCTACAAGGACGAATTGAAGAAGAAAGATGAATTGATTTATCTATTGCATAAAAACATGGATGCGCAAAAGCAAGGCCATAAAGAAGCCATGGAAAAGCAGAGCTTAGAATACGAATCCAAACTGTGTAAGAGGGAAGACATCATTACTTCCATTCAAAATGCAAAGCAGCAAGTCGACAAATTCGAGCCTGAGCAAGAGAAGGAACTGCAAGCCGACAAGTTAGTATCTCAATACCTCTACAATGCAAGGGAGGGACAGAAGCAAATGGCTGCGAAAGGAAAGAGTGACAATGAGTACAACGCTGGTTCTGTTTTGAAAGAGGTAGGAAATCTTGCGGCAACGCCTAAGGGGGCTAAAGTTTTCATAATAGCGAATGATATGAATTGATTGGACTGAATAGTGCACCTGTAGTATGGAACAAATATGAATATCGATGGAATAGTGTGCTGCTTCTATTCAGAAATTGTATAGAGGCATATACTGACGATAACATATGGGTAATATCTAACCAAACAATTACACTTTAATAATCGATGCCATCAAATTCGTCTATCCCATAAACTAAAGTGGTATGTTCGAATGCTTTCGTGGAATGGTATCCACCTTCTTGCTTCGAAGCAAACGCAAATCATCACAAATAATACGCCGAGTATCATGAGGTTCGATCACATCATCAATATAGCCCCGCTGGGCCGCCATCATTGGATTGGCAAATCGGTTGGTATACTCGGCAGTGTGTTTTTCAACGTCCTTCCCGCGAAAGATAATCTCCACGGCACCCTTAGCACCCATCACTGCAATCTCGGCACCCGGCCATGCATAATTTGCATCTCCATTCAAGTGCTTGGATGCCATGACATCGTACGCCCCACCATACGCTTTCCGGGAGATGACTGTAATCTTTGGCACCGTTGCCTCCGCATACGCAAACAGCAACTTGGCACCGTGACGAATGATCCCACCATGTTCCTGACCAGTTCCCGGTAAGAATCCAGGAACGTCCACAAACGTAACAATAGGAATGTTGAAGCAATCACAAAACCTAACGAATCGTGCCGCCTTCTCCGAAGCCCCAATATCCAAACACCCAGCCAATACCATGGGATTGTTCCCCACAACACCCACCGTCCGGCCTTCCATCCTGCCAAATCCCGTAAAGATATTCTTGGCATTTTCTGGCTGAATTTCGAACATTGATCCATGATCTAGCACCTAATTGCATAAATATTCAATTGGCAGGAAAGCAAAGGGGAGTATTCCCCAACGTTAGTAAAGTAATACATAATCATAGACTGAAAAACACATACAGCTACGAGATAGTACCTCACGAATGATGTCTTTCATGTCGTAGGGCATGTTGGGATCATCGGGCACGAGTTGATCGAGTGCGGGTACGCTGCGGTTGGGATCGTCCGTGGTTGGACGGACGGGAAGCGTCGATGCATCGTTGCTACTGGGCAGATAGTCGAGCAATGTCCTCATGGCACGCAGAGTCTCAACATCATTTGGATATGAGCCATGAGATACACCACTCTTCCCTCCAGCATGGACGGATGCCCCGCCTAGTTCTTCTTTGGTGACTGTTTCATTGGTTACCGTCTTGACGACCTCAGGACCAGTAACAAACATGTACGAAGTGTGATCTACCATGAAGATGAAGTCGGTCATGGCAGGACTGTACACAGCGCCGCCAGCACATGGACCCATGATAACTGAGATTTGGGGAATCTATGAAAGAACCAAGCAATTGTATTGGTATGGATGTTGTGCAAATTTAATACGTATGACTATAATTCAGTGCAAACAAGAAAGCATATGAATAACTCACCACTCCTGAAGCATCCACATTGCGTTGGAATATGTCAGCATAACCTGCAAGAGAGTCAGTTCCTTCTTGAATACGTGCACCTATCATCACATACCATAGAGAGAGAGAGAGAGAGATTTGAGATATAAACGTCATCGTTGCAAAAAAACACATGGCCATAATTCCTACAAAGAACGCTGGCATCATTCTATTCATAGTAAAAAGCCAAATACAAATTAGTGCTCACCCCCAGAATCATTCAATCCAATTACAGGAGCACCAACCCTCAACGCCATATCCATAACCTTTCCAATCTTCTTGGCGTAAGCTTCCCCCAATGAGCCACCATACACTGTAAAATCTTGCGCAAAGCAATACACCCTTCGACCATGTATCAATCCATGACCAACTATGACACCATCACCAGGTGTAACAGAATCTTGCATACCAAAGTCTTGACAACGATGGGTGACCATTCCATCTAATTCGCGGAATGATCCCGAGTCGAAGAGTAGGTCGATGCGTTCACGTGCAGTTAGTGAGCCCTTGGCGTGCTGTTTATCGATGCGGGCTTGACCTCCTCCCAGGAGAGATTCTTCTTTGGTGGCGGCTAGTCGGGATCGGAATTTACGTTTGATTGTGGAGGGGTCGTTTTCGATGATGGAGCGTGATTCTTCATCTTGGAGGATGTGATGTTGGGTAGTTGTGGCAGTATCATCACTGCTGCTGCTGTGCTGATAGGCTGTAGGTGTAGAGTGAATAGATCGATGTTGGCTGGATTTATTGATAGGTGCAGCTACTCCGGAAAGAGTGCCAAGCGATCGAATTGCAGCCGTCGATCGAGCTGCAATGGAATTGGCAATGGCGGCATTGCGAACGCCGATGCTTGCCAACTTTTGGAGCGGTTGTGCCATCATTTCCCGGAGTGTGGACTATTGATGATGAGTTGCAAAATAGCTGGCTATGCGAGAGGAGAATGCTATTGAGTTGTGTCAGCATTTCATGTCAATATCTCGATAGGTCGATAGGAGAGCGAGAATATTATGAAAGAACGGTGGCTGGCTTTGGCTTTGGCTTTGGCTTGGGGGGCGGGGCGTCATTCGGGCGGGTTCTGACAGTTGACAGTTGACAGATCGCTAATCAGCGAAATTCAGTGTCGGATTTAGTATGAATGAAAAGTATCCCTCTATCGCAAAGACGTCGCTTTCTTATCGCCGCAGAATGTGCCAGCGACCAGCGACTAGCGATCAGCGATCAGCGACGCCAGAATTTAGAATTTCCAAGTTCACCAGACCATCGATGCATCACCATGCGATGCTGACCCGCCCACTCCAACCGTGCTCCAACCTGCTCCAACGCACCATTCGATATCCTTCTAGTGGAAGTTCAAGTGTCTCCTAGTGGAAGCGTCTGACGGAAATATTACAGCAAGAATTGGTCTGATACTCTCGACGCCCAGGATAAGAGCGTGCACATCTTGTGTCAGAACTCATTCAAAAAATCATGCCCCCGTCGACATTCTCCATCTCCAGCGGTATAGCCGCGTCCTTCGCTGCATTCGTCACCTGCGGCATTGGGAATGGGGCGGCCTATGTGCCTCCTACTACCGGACAATCTGTTAGACGCCATAATAATGTTCATGCCATGGCGGCGACGGCCTCAAATTTAGATGACGGAGTAGACGGCGACGGAACAAATAGAAGATCCCAACCATCACCCTCTCTCATCAGCACATCATCATCATCTTCCGGCCCATACATTCGAATCCAAAAGCGTGGACGACATTACGATGTGCAAACTGCCATTACCACCTTTCAAACATCCAGCTCTTCGAATAACCCAGGAGCAGGAGGAGCAAAAACCACAGCCACGGTCGACCTTCACGCCCAAATTCACTTTGGCGATGCTTCCTACTTTCAATACTTCAATACTGATTTAATATTTGCCTCTCGCTATGATAAGATCCTATACGAATTAATAGTCGAGGATAAATTTCTCACTCCTTGCACCGAAAAATCATCAAAATTGAAACAACTTACGCCTGCTTCGCCAGGAAGCACATTGAATCCCATTGCACCCACACAATCCGATAGAAATACCGCATCTCAATATGGATTGCAATGTCAGGTGGATGGCATTCAATACTGCAAAGAGGGGTGGGTCCATGCCGATTTGACACGTGAGGAGTTTTTGGGCTGGTTGGAACATGGAAAAGACAAAGATGGACAAGAACAAACTACAGCTAGGCGGGACACGCAGCAACCACTTTGGGCACTGGCCTCCACGGCAGCAACCTATCCTGGATCCGAGCTCGTAACATCCCTACTACGTCCTCTAACGACCACTTCATCCAACAGTGCCAGCGCGGCGTTGACACGACGATTATTCACCCATTTATTCTTACCAGGCGATGCATTATCAGGATGGATACGTGCCATACTCTGGTTTGGCGTGCCCAGCCCAGAGTTATCAATCATGCTAGTGGATTGGTCGAGTCTTTCCTATATTATTGGACGACAATCTCGTCGTCGTCGCGGCTCGAATAAGGATGATAGTAGCAACAATATAGCTCCCATTTCTCCCATTGCTGCTCCTGTGATGCTATCGTTGCTTACCGGGAATTGGGGCACGGCAAGGAGATTGGTCTTTGGTCAGGTGTTGGTCGGTGGTCAATCCAATGTTGACACGAGTAAGGGAGGTGTGTTGATTGATAAACGCAATGAACGTGCCATGGATGTATTGCGAGAGTCACTAAGCAGCAGTGAAAACGAAGAACAAAAGAAGCGCATTGCATTATTGTACGGCGCAGGGCATTGCCGTGACCTCCACCGCAGATTAATCCAAGAAGAGAACATGGTACCTATACGTACTGAATGGCGTACCGCCTTTCGTGCTACTGCGCCGCGATGGGGTGACTTTGTCGACATGGACGACTGGAGAGCCAAGTCGAAGGATTTAGTCTCGACTACGTTGCCATCGTCAATGGATGGGGAGGGCATTGTCAAGAGTATGAGTGTCTCGACTTTGGAGTCTGTGGCCGTTGGCTTGGTTGTTCTGCCATTGTACCTATTGGTAGGGGCGTGCGATTGGGTATCAAGCATGGGTGACCTAGGCAATGCATTAGATGGTGGGATGTACCTCGATGGATTTGCAAGCGTGTTGCTTTACCTCGTGAGGCATGTGGCATTGTATGTTGGTATTTCCAAGTTTGTGGTGGATTGGGGAGGGAATGAGGGCATTTTCGAAGACGATGATATGTAAAGTGTGTTGACGAATTTGCTTTGGTAGAATAATGTATATTATGTATTGGAACATTATCTTTAGACTTATCGATCTCCACTGCTGTTCAAAATCGCAATTATCTGACGGAATTCTTGCTAGGGGTGGTAAGTAGACCTATTCCCTTGGCAGGAAAACAACAGATACCTTTTACTGTGGTGGTTGCCATGCAGAGCTGCACCTGTACCTACCTAAAGGAAGGAGCAGCGCCTCAATGGCATAGTCAAGTCACAGTCGCAAGAGTCATGTACAGAGGAAGCTTCATCTTTTGTTTGAGAATGTTCGATTTGATTGATTGATTGTTTTATGAATTATTTCCCTTAACTGATTATTATCAATAATTGAATAGACGTAATTCTAGTAGATAATGTGTGAATAGAAGTTGACCTAGTATCAGTATCAGCAGTTCATATCTCATGTTTGCTGTATAATAATATACAATTCTAATTAGAGCATTTGATTGACCATTCTTTGACGGATATGTAATACAAGGCGACATACACACATGCTTGGCTGAATTTGTCTTTGATTTCTATCCATGCTCAACTCTTATCACACCACTACAGGGACAACCCCATCGAAGGAACACAGTCCCTCATCCGTCCACCTCACTCGGACTGCCAATGCCTTCACACCATCCTTCACAACGTCCTCCAGCAACTCAGCAAACACAGGATCTTTCTCATGACATGCTCTCACACTTTCGCAGTCTGATCTATTGACAATGAATAGAACCACTGGGGTCGTATCCTCTTTGTTTAATGATTGTAAATTCCTTAAATGCTTACAGGCTCGTTCGGAAACTACCGACTGGCCATCAAACTTTTGTCCTCGGGTGCGCCCCCACGGAAATAGTGCACTACGTTGGTATCCCTCGTTGCCATTGTTTGATGGTGCCACTACGACACAATGGCCAGGTCCGGTGGGTGTTGGCTCCATCCCTGATTGGTAGTCTGCGCATACGACATTTTTCACCTCCAAGAGAACACGATGTGATGTGCCATTTGTAGGATGCGTAAGTGTCATTTGAAAGTCTAATCGGCTGTCGCCGAGAGTAACTTGCCGCTGGAGGCTGATCCTACATGTGTTTGCATCGATTGTTGCGTCTGTGCTCAAATCAACATCATCATTCTTTTCATTGGACTTGACTTTCTTCTTTGCTTGTGCTTTCTTCTTTGGACTTGTGTTCTTTGTCTCGCTAAAATCATTCACAGGTCCAAGCTCAAACCCATTCTCGAGCGTCAATGCACCTCGAAGTAAACCCCGCTTCAACACCTCTTCCGCTATTAATTCGCCCAAACGTGGATGCGCTCCTACTAACACACCCGTATTTGAAGAGTCGTTGGATGTGTTGCTGCTTGGCGTCGTTGTCATCGGCGCACCACGAACTAACTCGATGGAATGAGAAGTCTTTCCTTCCCCGTTGCGTTCGGATAGGTATACTTCTGATCCTGTGACGCACATGCCGCCTACATCCAATGATGGCGCGTGTGCCAATACCGTCGCCGCCGTCGATGACGACTTCTTATTCGTCTTTCCTTGGAAGAGAGAAACGTCCGCCACGTACGGTGATTTGATGATCGTACTCGGGCGCTTTACAAGAGTGCCTCGTATGAGTTTCCCTAGGTTGAGCAATGGCGGCATCGCAATCGCAGATGATGCTCTATCGCTATTGGTGGAGGATGAATCTGATTTCAACTTTCTTCGTTTAGAAGATTCGCGTTTGGCATCATTGTCTCCTTCGATACTCAGTGTTTCTTTGATCCCAGCGTTAAGCCGTGCGGATCGACGACGAGATTCGGATAGCGGCGGCGGTGATCCGCGGCTTGGATCTTTTGCTGACCTTGTCATGAGGGCTGGTAAGGATAGTATGAATGTAAAAATACACCACGTTAGCATTGTGATTGTGATTGGCGTTTGCTAGCTATCCCTTTCCGCCCGCGTGGGTGGGGTACGATACGTACCTATTAGGTGGGGTAGCTGATCTGATGTGGTGAATGAGGAGGAGGCGAGGTGAAACGTGGGTGAGAGTGAGAGGTGAGGTGAGAGGTAGGCGGTGAGTCAGTTTTTCTTCCAAGTGTACAATACAATTCTACCTATCGTACATTACATGACATTTTCGCATTTATTCTTGGCAGATGGTTGGGTCAGAGGTATGTGACCTTTTGGCGGGAAGCCAAATTAACGATCAGAAGAGGATGTCTTTGGATCTTTTAGAGATTCCTCAGGATTCCCCTTTGGATTCCTAAATTCTCAAGATTCTGTTTGTTCTGGCAATGACAAAGATGGTCTTGATGGCACATGGCATCTACCAAGTGAAAGTTCGCGGAAAATGCCGACTCTCCACCCTCTCCTCTCCGCGTGCCGTTATCGTTGCCTCTACTCCTATTTTTTATCTTTGCCCACCCCACAAAGCATTCAGCTCGCCGGACCCCAACTAACCCCAACCCCAACGGCAACGGATCTCTCGAAACGATTCGCTCATTATTTTTCATAAAAGCATTACAATGAGGTCTCCAAAAAGCAGCGCCCTTGCCTTCGCTGTATCATCAGTGATGCTTCTCGACCAGGCTCGTCATTCAGATTCGTTCGCATACATTGATCAACCGGATGGAGGCGTACCCAGAATTGTTGTAGCTAAGAACAATGCCAATCCGTCTTCTTCTTCGTCATCGACGCCGCTGCCCGACCCAGAAATATTAGAAAAATTTGCTGCATTCGCCCACCAACTTGCTGATGCGGCCGGAAAGGAGATTCTTCCCTATTGGCGCCAGAGCCGCCATGCTCTCGGTCAGCAAATCAAGGTAGAAGAGGACCGGTCCGTATTTCAATCGGCATCTCCCGTCACATTGGCCGATCGTGCTGCCGAGCGTGCCATGAGAGATCTTATCACGAAGCAATATCCTGACGCTGGTATCTATGGCGAAGAGTATGGGATCGAAAATGCCGATGCAGAATGGGTATGGTGAGTTGAGAATCTTGACTTTCAACTGAAATGATTTGCAGTGCTTTACACTGACCTTCTACTCTGGACTTGAATGGTGTAGGGTGCTGGTACGTATGAATGAAAGATATGTTGCCTGTTGTTTCTTGGAAGTGCTATGAATATTTGGCTCATTATTTCTTCATCTACATACTTTATTTATTGGCAGGATCCAATTGATGGAACACGCAGTTTCATTACAGGAAAGCCTTTGTTTGGAACGCTCATTTCCTTACTGTATAAAGGCACTCCAGTGATTGGAATCATAGATCAATGTGTGTTAAACGAACGCTGGCTAGGAATAGCTGGTCAAATCTCTACACTTAATGGGAATCCAATCAAAACTGATGGAGTCATTTCTTTGTCAGATGCAGAGATGTACTCCACAACTCCAGACATGTTTCAGGATGGTTTGGAGACATTAAGATTCGATGCGATGAGAGGAGCTGTCCGCACTCCACATTACGGAGCTGATTGTTATGCCTACGCACTCGTTGCATCTGGGTTCGGAGCCGATCTTGTGGTCGAGGCAGATCTTGGTTTGTATGATTATTGTGCATTAGTACCAGTTCTTGAAGGAGCTGGTGGCGTCATATCTGATTGGACTGGAGAAAGTTTGACGTTGTCAAACCACGAGAACTCAAAAGGAAGAGTGGTAGCTAGCGCAAATTCTTTGATACACTCTCAAGCATTAGAGATTCTTAACGCGCCGACGATTTCAAGTGATGATATTCTCATGGTATCGCCAGATGATGAATTGTTAGCTGTGTTGAATGACAGGCAGTCTAGTTTCCCATCGAAAGAACGAAATCCAAATGTTACCCCTTTGATATGCGGTGTCATGCTTGGAGAGGCTATTGCACACTTCGGGCCATGAAATACTCCTAGATTTATGCGATGTGATAGAGTTGTTTAGGTATTAATGTGAATGAAATGTATAAAATCCATAAACTAAGGTTTCCTGATTAAATGAGCAGAGGAATACATTTCAGTCTTATATGTGAGTTTGATAGCCAGGGCCCCCATTGTGTGCGAAGATGATGCACACCAAGTGAACCACATAACTGGAATATATTAATTGCAAACTTCATAACCAACTATGTTTGCACAAGAAAGATCTGATAAGTATCATGATAGAGATTAAGAATTGAAGTTAATGGGGAAAATGAAATAGATCAACATAAACGCCTTCACGGGAAATTAGAACAAAAGATAACAATACTGGGCTCTTACATATTTTGAACAAATCTCAGACTGAATTCTCGCTGTCATTTTTGCACGAGGATTGCCGATTAGAAAGATAACACACATTCACAACAGTGATTCGATATTTTTATATTGTGAATAAGTATGAGTGAAATGTGTCTTGGTTCAGCAGAATGAATTTTTGTGACACTCTGCATATGGGTGTTGTGCTGTATGGAAAGACATAGGGACATTGCATCTGATGGCTATCCAGAGCTTTGGTAAGTGCATACGCAAGGTTTGGCAAGCTTCTACTGGCATCTATCAAATTGGAAGGTATCGTACAAATGCCTGAAATCATTTTTTTCTTTTGCTGGAGCTAGGCAAGTGAGTCTCCCTTCAGTGGACTCAAGTGTGTGATGTGGTGTAATGAGGGACGACTCTTGCCACTGTGAGCTACACAGGGCTTTGCCGTGTGTAATGCAAGGTTTGGCAAGCTTCTGCGTCATCTAAGTATCAATCTGGAAGTCATCACACAATACACAAATGAGTGAAATTAATTTGCAGCTTTTTTCAATTATTGGCAGGCAAGGGTGCATACTCCTCTCCAGGTGGCCAACTGTGTGCGATGGTGTACTGAAGACAACCATTGTCCATGAGAGCTGTACAGTGCTTTGCTGGGTGCATAGTAGACCAGGTTTGGCAAGCTTCTTCTGTGGCATGGACCAACCTGGAAGTCGTCAAACACCATTGAATTGCTAGAAATCAATTCATTGGTTTGTGGGCTAGTGTTAGGCAAGTGAGCCTGGGTGGCCAATGGTGTATTTTGGTGTGCTGAGGGTCAATCATAACCTCTGAGGGCCATTGAGGGTCATTGAGGGCTAAATTGGGTGTATGGGCTAGGTTTGACAAGTATCTTCTTGTCTATCAAGTTGAAGCCATCACAGTAACATATACAAATGCCTGAAACCAATTCATTGTTTTTTGGGTTATGGCCAACAAGTGGGGATCTCTCAACGAGACCAAGTGTGTGCTGTGGCACACTGAGGGAGAACCGTTGTCCCTAAGGGCTATGCATGGCTTTGATGGTGCATGGGCCAGGTTTGGCAAGCTACTGCTGGGCATCTAACTATCAACCTGAAATTCATAATTCTCGCAAAGAACCAACGAACACATCCACAAAACCTCATCATGTGCATGTAGAGGAGTGTACTACTATTCCTACGTAGACCCCAAATCCACCCACCCCAAACGACCTCAACAGGGGGGGGGCTACAAGTACATTTTGAATTATCATCAGATCCTTGTTTGTTGCATCCTAAATAATTTGTTTACTACGGGAACAAATAAATTCAGCGCATGGCAGCCCGAGATTGATCAAGATTGGACATTCGACCAATTGTGGCCATTTTTTGACTCCGTGCAATGATAAACCAATCATCACCCCCTTTCAAATTAAACAAACTGCCGGCAACCACCGGAAGTGAAACACCATCAGCGACATCACATTCGACAACCTATTGGAGCCTTGGTTGGGTATAGCAATGATATGTAAATACTCCCACCACATCCTTTCAACATCAACACCACATGGCATTATGCTTCATAAGTACCTATCAATCTGTTGAAGTTTCGTGGTTCAAACCAAACCAAATCTGAGGCCCCTCCCTGTGGTAGTATGATATGGGATTTGTTTTTTTGGCTTCAATACTTCTTTCAAATTCATTTCAATACCCCCCCCTTTTCGTCATTGTTGCTTTTCAAATCATTCATTTGACCTGTTCTTTTTGTTGGTTGAAGCAGTTGCAGCTTTCTCCTATTTGTCACCTGATGTTGCAGGATATGCACCTTTCAGCTACCATTATTGCCATGTTACACTTTTTTTTTGCCGCTTCAGCTTTACACCAGACCTAGATGCCATCAACATCATCATGTTTGTAGGAAACAATCAACTCTCTCTCATTCTCCTCATTATCTTCTCCCTCCATCGACTTATTTTCATTCAATAACCTTTGAGGCGACAGCCATTTCCTCTTTGTTCTGCCGCCTCCGAACATCAACATCACGTTTCATCTTCCCTCAAATAATCCCTGAAAAGTATATGAGATGATGCAATAATTGCGTTGTTGAAACAGATAAAAATAATTATACACATTCCATAGATAAATACGATAAATTAAATCAATGAATTGAACACTTTCCTCACCATATTGAACTGCCAATATGTGTTTTTCGCTAGCCATCAATATGGCAGGTTTGACGCTTCATCCTCTCTATGAAGCGTCATGTTTACAGTCACCATCCACCACATCCCATCACAAGACTATCACCACGAGACAATGTACTAGTAATGTAGGCAGATTTTGCCTATTTGTTAATTAATCACCACAACCACCTCTAGTCTCACACTGAAC
>JALLAU010000943.1:0-11925 GCA_036939495.1 Thalassiosira hispida
TCATCGGCTACTCCAGGGGCTGGGAAAGCCCCTCTCGCCAAATCCAAGTCCATAGGTTGGTCCCACCAGTAGGTGTGTGGGGTGGTCCCTTGTCGCCTCCTCCCATCCATACATAACTCGAAGATAGGCCGATCCACGGTGTACGCAGCGATGGTCTGCCTACGGCCAAGGAAAAATGGCCGCCGGCTCCACTTCTGGCCTTGGGTACAGTGAGGTAACTGGCGTCGGAGTGGACGTTGAGGACCATGTCGGACGAGTGGTATCGGATGGCCGTATCGGGGTGGGTGGCCATGTACTCGAGGAAAGTATTCACCCTTTCCGTTGTTTGTTCAGTCAGTGCTGCCTGATGTGATGCTATCTCACTCAATGCACATAAAATTGTCATCATGTCCACAGCCCTCCCGTATACAGGAAAATCCCGATGGCTTGTTGGACTCTCTTCTTGCCCTTCTTGTCGAGGGGTTTGCTGTCATCGGGGGGGGGAGGCTTGGGCCGCCCGTCCGAATACGACTGGGTTGGGGGCATAGGGGTGTGCTGTTTTCGGCTGGGGGTGGGGGTGGGCCAGCGGATGAGTGCGTTGCCGACACATGATGGCATGTCAGTGTCAACGAATCGCTTTTCATAATCCCACGCCAATTTGATACCCAAATCTTGCTATATTATTGCAGAAAATTACCTCACCTCTCAGAGTCACTGTCGCCTGGGAGTCCGCATCCTCGGGTTTATCTTTAGAGAGTAGTGCCGTGAGACTCAACATCAATCTCGATATCCTCGATCCCCTCGGCGGGACAACCCACCAAAATCTGGATCCAGCATCTCGCCCTGGGAGAGGTCACTCTGGAAAGATAATCTCAGTTAAATTCATGTTCTGGGCACTTAAAGTGAGTTGGAAAGTTGAAGGACTGGACTCTTTACCTTGATTTTTACTCAACATGCTTCTAAGTTTCATCAGCGATCATTATTTGAGATAACCATAAAATGGTTGACGATCAGTCCGAAGGCAAAGAGGAAAATAGAACTGAATCAAGACCTCTTTTATGATCTAAACTGTTAGTGTACTATCGTTTCACATCGACCTTGGCAATCCTGCCAATATTCTCTTTGCAAAGCCGAGCATGCTTTGTGTGGTAGTTGCATGTCGATGGTAGGCATTCCCACGGTCTGCCGCAACCAATCGAGACATTTGTTAGAAAACTGATAGTGTCCATCATTCAATTCCATTCCTCCCCATTCCGTTTATTCCCTTGCTGATGAAAAGGCTCAGTTACTCGATTACATCACTTCATTTAGAGGTTCGACAGGCCGCAACTGTTGCTCTCTCTAAAGATCTTCCTTCGTTCATACTTCAACATTGTTTGTGCCACCGTCATTATTTTCACCGTCAGTCTCTGAAAATGGCATCAAAGTCTCTGGAAATCCGCCGCCGAAAGCCGGCTGAAAGGAAGCCGAAAACCCATGAGGAGCAAACGCCATTCCATTTTGCGAGCCAAGAACATTGTCTGTGCTCGCCACGGCCTCATTCAGAACTCGAGAATCAAAATTCGCACTTCCAACATTGGAACCATTTTGATCAAAAGAGGCCTTCCATTGAGTGAGAAGAAACGTGGCCCTCGAAGCACTGAGGAAGGCCCGCTGGTAGGAATGATTGATGGAATCAGCCGTGGGTGCCATCCCTGTGTGGACGCCAGAGGAGTGCTGCATGAGGGAAAGAGTCTCCTGCGATAGTTCCGAAACGACGCGAAGCAAATCAGATCCGATCTCGGGACAGCAATAGTTTGGTCCGTGAGTCCTCGTCCCATCGACGGGCCCATTGATGACGACTTTCACAGAAGCTAAAGTTTAGTGATCGAAATTCCACAGGAGAATAAGGAAGTTAAGATATAAGAACAAAAGACTCACCGGCATCGGGGTTCAACTCCACCACTTGGTCGTTGTATTTGAACCGACTGCCGCCTCCAGACCTAGAACCTATGCTAGGCATATCCCCGCCAATACGGCCTTCGCCGAAGGGTTGTCCATCTGAC
Source organism: Thalassiosira hispida (assembly GCA_036939495.1). Taxonomy (NCBI): domain Eukaryota; phylum Bacillariophyta; class Thalassiosirophyceae; order Thalassiosirales; family Thalassiosiraceae; genus Thalassiosira; species Thalassiosira hispida. The sequence goes on from JALLAU010000943.1 coordinate 2,025, forward strand.
TTACGCTTTCGGTTAGTCCTCCGTTTCTCGTTGAGATTCCTCTGACAGCTGAAACACAGCCCACCACGCAAGTAAAGGGACATTGGCTCATTCGGCTCCGAATCGTAGAGCAAGACTGGCACACCAATTCTCGGGCAATCCTTTGTTGCGCACGTTGTTCGCCCAGCTCCATTTGGAATGCTGATGTGAGGAACAGTTTTTGACACCTCGTAATCATGAGAGTTTGGCAGGATGCCATAATCGAGAATGATGAATCGTTTCTTTTTGAGTCGAATCATTATCTGCCCGTCGTGGACGTTGTCTACGCCTGGCTTGCGCTGGTAGGTGTTGCCATTCGCACGGCCAAGTCGGCTTGCGGCATCTTCTGCAAACTCCTCAGGTCGAAGAAAGACAGACTGCGAAGGATCGTACACTGTCCGTGCGTACACTGCTGTTCCTGACATGATCGATAAGTATCGTTGCTAAGTAAAGATGGCAGGAGAGTTCGCGATCAGGCAGAGGGCTGCGCGAGAGAGGGGGAGTTAGCAAAGATATCAAAGAAACAAAAGCGCAAGGAAATAAAGAGCTGCGCACCGTTCAAAAAATGAAAGCTGAGAGCTTGCTCACTTTCATCACTCTCTCACAAGATTTAATTTAAAAACCATGAAAAAACCCGATCATCACTGAAGCCAAGTATAACAAAAAACCAACCTACGCAGTTAATAGTACGAAGTGATGCCCTTCCCAAGAAAACAGTACTACAATGATGGATCAGGATAGATCAGGATATGATTATTACATCATCTTTCCCGCCCATTATTGGGCTACTTCTTTTATAATGATGTTTGATCTGTAGCAAAGAACGCTGCGCTCATCAGCATGTCAAACAAGCATCCTATGCAAAAATGATAATCCACCCCCCTACACTGACGCAACAAGATAAATACTTTCCATTTATATGCATTCAGTACCATAGCAAATGCATTGATGGATGGTAGATAGGCCCACCAGCCATCAGTGTTCTCTTTTAAATTCGACATCGAGCATGAAAGCAACTCAAAAACTCCTACTGTGATCATCGCATGGCAGTAGCGCAAATAGAGCGCTCACCTGGAATGACCAATCGATGAAGCAGCGCATGCAGAGCGAGCCGTTATCGTAGCGACGTTATGCGCCTTGACCTGCGCGTGGCGTGCTGTGGTACAATATCGTAGCAATATCGTAGCGGAAGGGGTGGACGCGTTGATCTTTGGGGGAGGAGATCGGAGATCTTTGCCTGGGACACGACGTCGACAAATTGAAATTGTTCAGAAACAGTCTGCCCGCTATTCCCAATTTTAGTTTGAGATATATCTCAAGAAATCATTTAATTATTCCGACAGTGCCATAAATTCTTACGACGATGGGCAGAATTCAAATCTTGGATAAATCTACAAATTACATACATCGTGGTTTGACCAAAATGGCGGGAATCCCATTGGATATTTGCTCTGATTTGACTCGACTTCTAACCCGAGTCTAGTTTGACTCGACTCGTCATTGCCGAAGAAGGGGAAGAGCTACATAGCATTTTTTATTTTAATGTTTTTATTTTATCGCAAATACAACATTGGACATGCACCGTACTGACCATGGCGCCGCTGAGACCATTGGACAACTTTCAAACCTCATCCCAGATTCGGTAGTAGATGTCTAGAATAAATTGATCTGTTCAATCCGATTTATCTTCTGGCTCACCACTCTCTTTGGCGGCCCTGAAATTGACCAGTTCGCGTTCGTTCTTGCAGTCTTTTTTTTGTACCTGCGCACCTTATGCAACAGCAAACAAAGAAATAACCACAATACAATGGAACCCCCCAACCGCAGCAGCCGGCTCGGCAACGACCATGCGGATGCAGACGAAGATGGCATTTCCAACGGAGGAGGTAGTCACAATGATTCATCTAACAGCAACAGCAGTGGTAGCACGCCGAGCCTCCTACGCATCGGCCTCTCGGCAGGCTTTGTATCCCTATCCAAAAAAAGAGGCAAGGGCGCATCGTCTCGCAAAATTGACAGTTATTCCCTCGATGGAGCCTCCAATGACATTGTCGATGGAAATGGATCTAGAAAGAGAAGTCTACTGTCCTCGCCCAACGAAGAGGCGGCAACATTGGCATTCATCCAAACGGCTCAAAACTTGGCCGCCAGCTCTTCTGGTCAGCATCTTGATCATCTTGCCAACAATGATCCAGTTACCCTCGCTGCCCTGTCGGCGCTGGGAGGGCATTCGACCCACTCATCCAAGGGAGTGTTGATCAATGTTATTGATCCAACAACCGCTCATCCTTCTTCTTCCAATAGTGGCACACCATCTTACAGTCATCCTCCCTTGCCTAATATTCCAGACACCCCCCCAGGCGCTGCTGGGGGGAAGGCAGGTATCTTTGGGGGGTTTTCTAGTAATAGTAAGGGAGGAGATAGTGCCAACAACAGCAATCATGGCGAAGCAGGTAGCGGAAACAATGCAGCATCCACAACAGCAACGTCAACATCTCAGAATCTCAACATTTACTCGAAACTGAAAACGACATTATCCCAAAATTACAGCTCCAAATTACACTCGTTACCCTACATTCATCCCCGCACTTCCACTAGGCATCAATTGCCCACCCTTCCCGTACGGTTCGGATTGACCACGCAGCCAACTTCCGACCCAGCCAATTGGCACGAGGGGCCGTATTGTCACGTCTACATCGCCGCCGTCGAAAATGTCGATCATTATCGATCAAAGGTCCGTCCAGCATTACGAGCATTCGTCAATCAAATCGAGGGAAGTGGCACAACGGCAAGTACGCCCAATGCTCCCCCCGCCAAGACATTATCCGCATCTTCTCCCGGCGGCGGTGCATCTCCTAACGTGAAGGGTAAAAAATCTGCGAATGAAAAGGCATTGGCACGGGCGGGTTTGGCCGTGGGCAAAACATCTGTTGCCGGAAACTTTGGCAGTAGATACATTATCGTGTTTGTACCCGTTGGCGGTGCCATCTCCAATGCAGCTGGCGGTGGGCCATCAAGCGGAGGAGGCAATCCGAGCGGCGGAGGAGGGTTCGGCGGATTCCGAGCTGGGAGAAAGGGACAATCTTCTGCCGGAGATGTCACAGCTGCAAACTCGGGGGATGGCCTGGATGATTCCACACGAACAGCCACGACATCATCAACCACCCAGGATGGAAGCTCTCGCGACGCACAACATCATAGTGCCGCTGCGTCTGCGGCCCTGCCCTCCGGTCCCATCTCACATAGCTCGAAGGAAGTGAAAGAATTATACCACAAATTTCTCAAAGATTTTCCCAATGGACGCACAGTAATTTTGGGCACGCTGTTGGATACTGCGAGAACGAGCCCACTGAAGAATCAGGAATGGAAGGCATTCTTGCATAACTTGGGCGGGGCCGTTGTGGATGGATTTCAGGATCGGGTGCGTAGGTACGACGAAGAATTGCGACGGTTGGATTCTAGGAGGGCGGCGTTCGTACGAAAGTTATCGGGTGATGGGTATGCACGTGCCAACAATGCTAATACTGATGATGGGAATAACTTTGATTTGAGTCACTTCTTCTTGGTCAAGGAAAGTTTGGCGTTCACGTACGAGCAGATGCAATTGTTCGAGGAGGCCAAGTTGCAGTACGAGGAGCTGAATGCGTTTTTGCCCGAGGATGCGTGGAGGCAGTTGGCACGGCAGCAGCGACAACATGACATAAAAGAGGATGGGGAGGGAGGAGAAGAGAATGCGAAGGCATCTCCTTCAAATCTTGCCATGGCGGGAGACTCGGACGGATTTCGCCGTCACATAAAAGCTTCTGGCGGCAATGACTTGCGCGGCGTGTCGCAATATGTCCCTCAATACATGTATTCTCGGGAGGTACGATTGCTGTTCCAATTGGGAACATCCGCAGCCGTGGACGTATTGGTTCGATCGTACGACTTTTTAGTTAGGGCGCATCGTACACGACTGTTGGATGTGGGCGCCGAGTTCTCAAGGAGGCGGAAGGAGAAAATCGAGGGGGCAGGCGTGGACAGTTCAGCCGATGAAATATTGGCGCGACAGGAGGAGTTACGAAGGGATAGATTGAGGAAGGAGGCGGAAGTGGAGGCTTGGGCCCTGTCGTCGTGCTGGGATATCAAATGTGCATCTGGACTTTACTTCACGTTCACGACGACATTGGCGAACAATGGCGAGGTGCAGGGAGGAGGAGGCAAGAATCAGCAGCAGCGACGCATCATTGTCGACGAAAGAGACAGTGCCATGGCGGCAGCGACCACGACCGAAGAGGTGGAGGCGGCAAAATGTCTCGCGGAATTGCTCGAATTTGCAATACTTCGATTGATGCGGCTGGGGGATTTGGCACTTTGCGCACAGGTTGGATCGGAAGGTGGTGGAGCAGTCAACCCCATCCGTCGCGCCACGTCGGAACGTCCGGTAGACACGCTCAAGCCGTGGGAGCCATGGCGAAAATTGCAAAAGGTTCGTGACGAAATTAAGGCACAGCAACTCGGAAGAGGCGACAAGGATGAAGCGTGGCCCTCCATCCTGCCTACCGATAGTAGCGGCAGCAATGTTTCGTCCTGGCTTCACAGTGCCATGGCAAATCCCTCCATCTACGAAGAAACATACCTGGAGCTGGCAGAATCTGCTGTACTTCTAAACCGTCGTGCTGGACGATTCCGATTTGCATCGCGCCTCGAGGATCACCGCGCCGAGGTCCTAATTGCCCGGGGGGAATACAACCTCGCTGCATCCGTCCTATCTAACAGGGCGTGTTGTGCCCGTGACCAATGGACCCGAGCGCATTACTGGCGCATCTTTCGATTGGCGTGCTGTCAGCGTATGTCGGGGGACGTGTTGGCGTACCTCGAAACGCTTACGCAGAGCTTCAACCCAAAGTTATCCTCGGTCGCGCCGAAGAAGACAGCAATGCTGTTTCAAAGGGATCTGGAGGCGATTATCACAGACGCTGCTGTGGCCGAGCCGAGATGGGGGGCGTTCCCATTTTTGGAGACGGAATTGTCCATCGAGAGGGCGTCAGAGGATGTCGATTCCGGCAAAGGAAAGTCATCACAGCCACTGCCATTTTTGAGGAGGAAGCTAACCAAACATCTTTGTTTTGTGGGGGATGAATTGAAATTTTCGTTGACCATCCGCAGCCATTTGCCTCGGCCCATTGCCGTTAATGGAGTGCGACTGTACCTCGTCACCCTCGAGCAATATGAATTCGTCTATCGCCGAAATGGAATCGTCACCGAAGATGATGCGTTTCGGATACTCACGATCGATGCCCCAATCGACATCATGCCGGGCCAAAATGAATTCACGTTTGAATGGCAACCCATGACCTTCAACTCATACGTCCTGGCAACTGTTGAAATTCAGTGGAAGGAGGCAAGTGTTGTCTACCTATTCCCCATGTCCAATTATGTTTCTATTCTAATCTTCTTCTCTCAAATATCTACATCTTTGATTCTTGCAGGCATCCTTCTTTTATGACAGTGCATTGCTGCGCAAACCGATGATAGGGCTCGACATTCAGCCAAGTGAGCCTACACAAACTATTGAACTCAATCCACTGTTTTTGATACCCGGTCACGTCCAAAATGTTCGATTGGTGTTTCACTCTGGGTCTGATGTCATATCGGAAGGTCTAGTGAGGCTCATTTGTTCGAAGGGGCTATTGGTGGTGCCCCCCAAGACAGATCCATCCAAGCTAGACGAGGCTTGGAGCGATGAGTGTATCATTCCTCTCGATGCATGTGGTCCTGGGAAAAAGATTGTTATAACAACCCTGGTGAAGAGCTCGACCATCAAACATGAAGATAACACAGACAATATCCAGACAATGTGGGCTAAGGTTGAGACACGTTATCGCCAGGAATCGTACGAGGCTGTGATGGAAAAGGGCGAAGAGCCAGAATCTGACCCCATGAGAACTCTTCTAGAAGCAATGGTTACAACTCTTGATCGGCCAGCTCTCGCCGTGGATGATGCCGACGCTTTTCTGTTTGGGGATGATCATGTCATGGTGAATATCTCACTGCAATGCAACTCACCTGTTCCTTTCTATGTTAAAGAATGGCATTTAGATCTGCCTTCACCTCTGCTTGTGGAGGAAGATGGAGATCTTAACAAGGACATGTACCAGCATGCCATTCCTGAGGGAGAGATGTTATTATTTGGATTCAAGTGCATTCGAACAGATTCATCAGAGATTGAGCCAAGATGCGAGAGGCCATTGTTAAGAGTAGTGCTTCAGGATGACTTTGGTAAAACCTTTCTGCAAGTCCTACCTGTGAACCTTGAAGACATTTACAAACAGCTTCGGAAAGAAGATATTTATGCAGAGTTATACACAGCAACTGCAGAGCTCACATGCTCAATGGAGGAAGGAACAGTTGGCCATCCAGTGCCATTTTTGTACGAGGTTAATTTGCAATCGTTGATGACACCAAGACAAAGGAGGAGGGCATCAATAGGGGGTGCATCAATATCCTCTGTATCTGGCTGTCCCATTCTATACACAATTATATCAGATGGATCGGACTGGATTGTTAGTGGGAAGGTGCAAGGTTTGATTAAGCCATCACCAGGATCAGAATCGGTGTCACTGCATTTTCGAGGTATTCCAACTCAATCAGGCATTTTGCGTAATTTTCCCGAGTTATTCCTTGAATACCTCCCAATGAAGGACCCTGACCTAGATCCAACTTCTTCCCCGCCAATTACTGTGCAGTGCAAAAATCCAGATTGCTTTCAATCCTTTGCTTATACAACATCGCTTTCGTTGGCTGTCCCTGCTATCCATAGTGAATTTTGAGAGGTGTATTTACACTTTGGAAAAGATGTAATGAACCAGTGATGCCATAAGAATGCTTATCCATAGTATGTTGTTGATTTATCCTCAGCTGGTAGGGTGCATACCTAGACCAGCTTTCCAGGGATGTACTTCGTACTCTTGGAATAGCTGCACTTTTAGTATCGATCGGTACCGTGTTGGAGGGTACGTACGTGTTGACCACAATCGAGTGTAGTCAACAGAGACATAGTCGCAATCAATAGACGAGTGGCACGAGTGATTGTGATACTTCAATCGACATAGATTATTCTTTATTCTGAAAGTTATCAAATCTTAAGTTGTCCTATCTAGTCTCATCGATTCCAACATTTGAGGTATCATCTTCGGCGTCGCGTTCGAGGAATCCTATCAATCTCCAGCCGCGTGTCGATCGTATTGATCTCGATCTCCAGCTCAAGCTTGGATCAAATACTCTCCGCATTGACCTCCAGCCTCACGTCCGAGACATGGATCTCACATATCCTTTGAGACCAAATAGACTCTCGAAGTTCAGCAAGTGTTGTCCATGCCTCAGAGTGGCCATCGCTTCTTTTACTCTGTCTGAATATTATGACAATGCCCAGTTGATGTCCTCATTCTGGTCCAATAACTGTCAGCTGATAAAAAAACTCGACAATGACTAAGCACAACAAGAGAATAGATGTATACTCTCAACCAAGGTTGGCGGTCCGTCAATGTCCCGAAGCTTGATACGTGTCAATTTTGCATGAATATTTCAATCTCATCCAAAGGTCAAGCCGCCCGCGTCTCCTCTATACTTTTCTTTTTAGGATATCAGCGGCACGCCGCTGAAGTTTCCAGGCAGGTGGTTCATCCATTGCTTTTAGCAACTGCAACGTGGTAGATAGATGTGCCTCGGCCTTTCTCGGAATTGACCTTCTCACAGCACGCTCCCGTCACCTTCCCGCCAAGATTTTTCACTGCACATTATAAATCCAAATTTTCCACCATGTTTCTGTAGACTGCTAGTGGCACGACGGTGATCATATCTCAGTGAGTAATAGAGATGAGTACGCGAAACAACTATTGGCATGATTCGTATTAGCCGTCTCAAGGTGATGTGCATGCTGGTGTTGGGTTTAATCCTGCAGATGCCTGATGCTGTTTCTTAGTCTGCTTCTCTTCCTCTGTGGTTTTCTTCATTTCAGCAGCCTGCTGCTTTGCAATCTTGGACTCATTCTCTTCTTCTGTAATTCTCTTCTTTTCTGAGGCAGCCTGTTCCCTGGCCTCATTGCCATCCTCTTTCTTTTGGATCTAAGCTTGCTTCACGGCCGCTTCTACAAGTTCGAAAAGGGATATATCAATAAATGAGCATGCTTGAATGAACATCAACATTATTGCCATCAATTGTCTTCCTTTCGGCAACCTTCTGTTTCTTAGTCTCCTTCTCTTCCTCTGCAATTTTCTTCCTTTCAGCAGCCTGCTGCTTTGCAATCTTGGACTCATTTTCTTCTTCTGTACTTCTCTTCTTTTCTGTGGCAGCCTGTTCCCTGGCCTCATCATACGCTTCCTTTTGGATCTGAGCTTGCTTCACGGCCGCTTCAACAAGTTCGAAAAGGGATATATCAATAAATGAGCATGCATGAATGAACATCAACATTATTGCCATCACAAAAAGCGGTTGATGATCACTTACCAGCAATTATCTTCCTTTCAGTCATCACTGCAATCTTAGACGTATGTTTCCGTTTACTGGGTCCATGTGCTGCTTGTTCCTCTCTTTCACTAGACACATTTGCCCTAGACTTCCGTTTCCTATTAGGTTTCTGTGTAGTTTCGCCATCTCGTCCACTTTTCTTCTTGGATTCAGATACAGCATGCTTGATGGGTGCATGCCTAGATCCACCATTTGTAGACACCATCATGCCCATCAGGGAAAACCATCCTTTGATACGGAATGCAATTTTTGACGGGCTCTGTTCATATGAGCAGAACAGCGGGCGAGCTCCGCCATTGTCCCATTGGAAGAACTGCCAGAGCCACCTGCAACCAAGACGAATTTAGGCCAAATTCTAAACCTCTTTTTGGATTATCCCTCAATACCCTTCCATCCTTGGACATGATTTTGACTAACATCATTTTAGTCACGCTATCCAATTCATCGCTATTCTTGAGAGTTATTTTGGGGGATACTCCATATTCCTTGTCGCCAAGGCAAATCAATGTGACTGTGGTTGTACGCAAACCTCTTTTATCTAAAACCCCTCTATTTTGAAGTAGATATAAAAGTGCTAGCCCTGATATATATATATATATATATATATATATATATATATATATATATATATATATATATTTATATATATATATATATATATATATATATACTCTTTTATCTCCAGCCACAAATGCTGGGGAGTAGTATTGAATGACGTCCCCTGGCTTCATATGTTCGTGGGGTTTGGAATCGAGCTCCGAATATTCACCAGAACTCTCATCGCCACTGTCACTAAAAGCCTTGGCCGCAGGAATGGGAGCAGGCTTGATAGTATCAGTGGAAGAGGCGGCAGATGTTGACGCTGCTATTGTTGTTGATGGTAGCTCTTTTTGGAGAGACGAGATGGCATGCTATAAATGCAAGCCGTCCAAAACCTCAAATTTCCACTACATTGACTACGACAACCCGACCGAGCCCCCTCTCAAATCTCACCCAATCAACGCAACGTACATCTCCGACGGTAGGGTGTGGGTCTGGAAGAAGTACCAACCGCACCACCTCCGCCCCCGCCCCAGCGAGAATCATGTAAATTCCGACGTCTTCGTTGAACGACCAAACACGAAGCTCGACCTAGTCAGCGACGCATCGGTGCACGTCAAGGACCGAAAGGTGGCAGGCGCTTGGCACTTACTTGGAAAGGATGACAAGAGAAGGTGCATGGTGTTGACGCTCGAACATCAACGCCACTCTCATTCATACCGTCATGAGCTTCATACTTCCACGCCCTCGAGGACGCGAATTCCTTACTCAAACTCCCACACCGAACCACCCAGCGTATGGATTGCAAAGGCGGATTGGACAAGATAGAGGCCCC
>JALLAU010000944.1:0-11921 GCA_036939495.1 Thalassiosira hispida
ACTTAGGCAAAACTGAGACTTAGATTTTAAGTCTGACCTAGGATGGGTCGACTTAGTTACAAGTTTGGAGGAGGCTCAGATTATTGTTGCTGGCTTGTGTAGAAATCTCCCGAATGATTGCTGTGTAAGTGCAGGTAGCACTTTCAGAGCAAGATGGCATTGACGGAAATCACATCGTGCCACACCACAACGAGGGTGTTGTCGCATGCTATCCATGCCCCTACAACTACAAAGGCTACATTGTGACCTGTGAATCACAATGGGATGGGGTCTTGCTTCCACCTTAACACACCATTCGAAGCCAACAATGGATCTCTCCTCAGATTATTGTTGGCTCGTATTGAAACACCCATCGACTGCTGAAAGCTTCTGCCGGAGCATATCGTAACCACCTGGGTGGCAGATGATAGAATGCCAGGAGGGGGTTGTCGCCATATTGTTTCAATACTCCAGGTCATAATTTAGGGCCTGCCTTGCCTCAAACCTCAGCACACCATCCAAAGCCCGCAAGTGGGTCCACCTCAGATTCGGCTTGAGGTGCTAAACATCCTAACATGAAAAATGTCCTTCCCCTAAAATATGTTCCAGGTAGGTAGGTACCTATCGTTACCAAAAAAATGAATCTTTCTCCAGTCTTTCTCAACCATAGGATTCAGTTCGTGACACAAGTCACATCAGTTTGAGCCGATCTTCGAGCCGTCCGTTCACCGCGAGCGCGCTCGACCCCATACAATCGTGATCAATACATTTGGCAATGACGCGTCCCCAAGAAGACCTACTCCATTAGATTTGTGTAATTGTAATAGTAGGCCGGCCTCTCCATTGTTGCTTTCATACTTCTATCAGTCGTTAGGATTTTATTAGGCCTTCACAGTTATTGCTTTTGTGGAGCAGTTGATTGGCTCTTTAGCACATTGCGAATTGCGACGGTGCATTTTTGATAACAAATTGTTCCGCGCATTTTCATTTTCACCTCTTGCTCTTGCACTGGCGATCAATCCTCTGTATCTCAGCTGCCTCAGCCAGAAGAAATCAACAACAACTATCATAAGAGCCTTTATCTTCGCTTCTTCAAGAATATATACCTCAATCATGTCAACCGGAATCGAAATATCCGCTGTCCAAACCACCCCAGGCAAGGACGATCGTCTCCCCACACCCAAGGCGAGCAATGCCACTCCAGCAAAAAAATCTAGCACCACATCCTCCACCTCCACCGCTACCGCTGGGCGCACTACCCCACAAACGAAACCACGGGTGGCAGCATCGGCAACTGCCTATCACGCACCAACAGGTCCACATAACTCTGCGAAAAAACATGAAGAGTTCAAAAATCAATTGGTGCACGATGTATTTGGTAGGGATAATAAGGGACGGGTGCCCATGGAGAAGGTTGCCATGTTGATTTGGCAATTTAGGGATGATCCGGCTGTGGTGCAGTTTATGGCACAGTTTGTTGCCAAGGTGAGTTGGAGATTTCTTTTGGGAACCAAGGTTCTTTGGGAGTTTTGTTTTCGTGTTACTTTGATACAAAAGGGGGATTTGTGTGTATGAACTTTGTACTTGTACGTATGGGCAAATTTATTGGTGAAAAAATGAAGTAAATCTCTAGTGTCGTTCATTTTGAGATGTGGGATTGTTAAAATGCAGGATCTGCATTGACACATAATGACGGAAGTTTGTGTCACTGAAAAGGTTGTGTGTCACGGGAAGAATGAGAAAGTTAGGAGATTGGATAGCTACCATGCATGTTCTATCCAGGGGATCTTGAGTCTGTTCCTTATACTTTTGAATGTATATCAAATGTCATGAAATGATGGGTCGAACAGTCGTCTTGTATTGGATGTGCAAAAAATATGGCTTTTTGTAGGGGATTTTGTGTCTAGGGATCATTTTTTGAATGATTGTATGCTATTTCCATGCGATGTGTCATATAACCGGAAGGGCCGTGGAAGGGTTTGCGGAGAACGTTTTGCTTTTGTAGACTGTCATGGGATATTGATTATTTTTTGAATGGGGTTTCGTTACGATGCTCTGATATGTCAAAAATGGCATGTAATCAGATGAATTGGTTTGTACGATCATACTCATTCTCTGCCGAAATTTCATTCTCATTGCCCATTGCAGTTCTCCGGCTCCCGTCAAGTCTTCGACGGTATCGAATTCTACCTCCCCCAAATAGCACACATGATCATCCATCTCGAGGCTAATTGGGACGACGCCATCCTCGAACGATTCGCCCTCGTCATTGCTCAACAATCTCAACATTTTGCACTCCAATTAACATGGATGTTGCAGGGTGCCATCGAGGATTATCAGCCAGAAACTGTCGAGGGACGTCCGAACCCAAGTTATAATCAATTGTTCTATCATCGGTGTATCACTTTGCTCTCAAACATTGAACGATGCGTCGTATATGGCTCGCCACGTAGTATTGAATTGCAGAGAATGTACGAAAAGGGGGAAATCACACGAACGGAATACGAGCAAATGAAGCTCGAGGATCGGTTGAACAATGCACAACAGATCACCACGCATGGTGTCAACTTTCGTAAGATGGTCCAACGCGTTACAGATATAAAATTGCCAGCTATCAAAACTCCCAACAAAAGTACTGCGCAGGCCGATGCCAAAACTTCCACGACGACTGTGGTCCAAACCTCGACCGATAAGACGGGGAAACAAATTAGCAAATACGGCGGATATCTTCTGTACAAACGTCGAATCCGCACGGCATGCTATAAGCGCAAAACATGGAAGTCACGGTACTTTGAAATTGAAGAACGTATGCTCTACTGCTACAACCATCGTCCCTCCATCGGAGGCCGCTTGATCCGTGCCATGCCATTGGAGGGTGCGGTAGTCCAGGAAAAGAAGGGCAAGTATCCTTTCATGTTTGAGGCTCAAAATCATCATTTTGAATTTATCATGAGGGCGAAAAATGACAACGAGATGCAATTGTGGACGAAGCTGTTGCGGGGGGAGAGTGAGGCGAATGCGTTGATTCCGCATATTATTAGCAATGATGAGGTTGATAGCGAGGAGAAGAAGCAGGAGGACTCACCGACCAAGGCTTCGCCCACCAAGGCCGGGACGGTTGCAAAATTGACACCGAGTCAGCAGGCAAGATATGACTTTTTCAAGAATGAACGTGATTTCGTGGTTTCGGTATGTGACGTGGCCGAGGTATTACGATTTCACGAACCGAAGGAACGCAAGGCTTTGGCACCAGGTCTCGTATCCGCCGTGAAGCTACCGCCCTGTGCATACATCCCATTATGCAAATCCACCGATGTATGGCGCCGCGTAGACTCCGTCATGGCATCCGACACCAGGGTGTTCAACACCAACGAACGTTGTCCCATGTTTCTCTACTTTGTGGCCAAGAGGGGGGAGAAGATTGGTACGACCTTGGGACCCAAAAATCCAAATCTGGACGTGGCTGAGTATTTGCATATGCAGTTTCAGCTTCCAGATATTGAACCACTGGGGAGATTGTCAGCAATTGGCGAAGAGATTAAGGAGGACGAGGAAAAGGAGGAAGAAAAAGAGGAATCAAAGGAAGAAGAAGACGAGAATGGCGAGGATGGCGACGACGACACTGTGGGCTTTGACGATCCTACAGATAGCAACAACAGGGGATCGGGATCAGTTTGGTCTGTCGATGATAGTAGCAAATCCAAGAGTTCCTTCCTGAGTAGTATGAGCAGCCGAGGCTCTGTGCTGAACAGCCGAAAGGGAAATGAGCAGCTCCGCAAGTTCATGGAAGAGAACATTGTGAAGATGCCCTCCAAGCTGGCAATGCAAATCAATCGCTTCGACAGTCGACGGAAAATGTCGTATTTGGATCGAAATGCTGGCGTCGGCGGCGCACCGTTGACGACCACTCCCATCATTGAAAATACTATACATGAAAACCCTATCATTGAGAAGGATTCTGATGCCGATGATTCCTCCGTGGGCGACTTATCCCTCGACGGTCAGTCCGTAGTGTCCGTGGGTGGAGGATCCATCATTTTGGGTGATCAGGTAGTCGCCTTTCAACAAGCTGATGGCGTGGACAAGGCAAGTCTTGATCGTGCCAAGGAAGTTGTGTGCGGGGGAGAATCATGGACCGAAAAGACTGCACGCATGCTACACACAGTCAAGGAGAGCAATGCGAACAACGATAATGTCGGTGACGATGGTGAGGAGGATATGGCCATTTACGAGATTGTCACCCTAATGGTCAAGTCCAACGACGATCTACGACAAGAGGTGTTTGTCATGCAAATGATACACTACTTCGAGTCTGTGTTTGCCAAGTCAAACATACCCATTTGGCTAAAGACATACCGTATCCTGAGTACGTCCAAGAGCACGGGGTTAGTCGAGGTGTTGACGGACGCGACGTCTATAGATGGGTTGAAAAAGGCGGACAAGTATCCCAAAGAGGGAGGAATGAGGGCATACTTTGAACAGGCATATGGTCCTCCTACATCGAAGTCATTCTTGACGGCACAACGGAATTTCGTTCGCAGTTTAGCAGGATATTCGTTAGTTGCGTACCTACTTGGACTCAAGGATCGCCACAATGGCAACATCATGATCGATACTCGTGGTCGTATAGTTCACATTGACTTTGGCTTTGCCTTCGGTATGGCCCCTGGGCACGAATGGTCTTTTGAACGTGCACCCTTCAAGCTTACCAAGGATTACATTGATGTTATGGGCGGGACTACCTCCGAATCTTTCAAGGAGTTCCAAAAGTTATTTGTCGATGGGTTCAAGGCTGCCCGTTCCAATTCATTAACGGCGCTTGGTTTGGTAGAAATTATGATGTACAAGAGTAATTACCCGTGCTTTACTGGAACAAGGTATGGAGGAGGCGTGTCGTTAAAGCGCTTCGAGAAGAGACTGATGTTGGATGTTCCCGATAACAAGGTTGGCAAGAAAGCACAGCAACTCATTACCAGCTCCATTGATAATGCTGGCACGAAATTGTATGATGTCTTCCAGAATTATTCCAATGGGTTGGCCATTTGAGAGTCACCTTGTTCGACTGGTGTTTGTATTTGGTCTGTTGTAAAAATTAAAGAGAGATCTTTTTGACCAACCTTGGTCTGAAATCTACAGATCTAGGGCCGGTTTACCGTGATGTTACTAAATGAATACATTGTGTCTTCCTAGAGCTTTGCAGTGTTCTTGCACTATCGCTTTTCACTATCGTTTTTCACACCTCAATATGATAAGGTTGCACTGATACTGGGTCTAAATGGTAGCCATCATTCGATGGTACAAAGTCAAAATGACCAACGCTGAAGGCTGAATAAAACATGTCTTTCTCTAGGTAAAAGGTGTTTTATTATTTTCAAGTTACATTCATACCTAGGTAGATAGGTCAGAGACCTCTGGATAGAACAGCATCATGCATGGTTATCCAAGGACGGCATGCAACATCCGCAATAATAGAGCATATACTTTTTACTTTTACTTTTACAACGCCCTCTTTCCATTCTCGCTGAATCAATTCGCATTGCACCCTTCACTCTTCATCTCCATTTTTCAACAAGAACCTTCAGCTCTGAAATCAGGGCACTTCTGGTTCATCATGGTTCCAATGTCCCCATTTACCCCTATCTCCAGGCTCATTAGAGCCACCGTCACTGCCGCCCTGAGGTCGAGACCCGCCACCGCCCATGTCAGGCCTTTCACAGCCTTTCACCCGCCCCCCCCTCCAAATCCATGGCCAACACATTCAGCATCATCCCTGGGCATTCTGAAGCCAAGTGCCTTAGCTACGACACCCTCCCGGTCCTTTACAATATCAGTTACATCAGCTCCTTCGACACACGAACAACCACAACTGAGTACAGTTGCCTTATTCTCTGCCACGTAGCCTTCTTCTCCTCCCAATGCTGCGTGCGCTGCTCATCGTTCATGGCCTTCAAATTCTCCTTCTTTCCTTCCATCTTACTCATAACCTCTTTCTCCAGATCATCTGGCATGTCTTCGTTGCACCCCTCAAAGAAAGCCGAAGTGCCATCATCGCCACCCGTAGTCTTCCAACCAGAACGAGTACAATCAAGCCCGTCCGTGACCACTTCGTCACAGGAAAAGTTGGTGTCGCACTGTTCTTGAAGTCGAACAAGGAGAAGTTGACTGTCGTCTGCGCCCCAGTAGCAGTTGCCTTTCGTCATGGCGAAGAGACCGCCCCTTCTTCCACCTCCTTGGCCTCCTCCGCCGTGGCGTAAGTCCCTCATCTCTGCATGATCTTCAGCATTGACAGAGATCAAGACCTGAAAATGTGACAACAAAAGCGAATATTTTCATGGTTGCCAAATAATATGGGATTTTATGGGAGTTTATGTTCTGTTGTTTTGGATGCTGGGTGCATAAAATAGTCGTGGAAGTGTTCCTGAAAATTGGAACTGTTCCTATGCAGGAAACAGTCAAGTCTCCAATCCATCCTCTTCTTCGCGTCTTCTCGAATGGGAGTGCCGCATCGGCGCGCTAACATCAGACCGGTCAAGTCTCCACCATCTTCTCGCGCATTCTTGGTAACACGCTTCCATTCAAAGAGTAGAGTAGAGAGCAGATAATATAATATTATGTAGAATACCGGTTAGGAGTATCAACAGCAGATACTATTCCTACGTGGGATACCCACTTTTTTCTCGAGTGTTCCCGAACGCACTTCCTCGAAAGAGCTACTTCATCAACACGCTTCCTCGAATCTTCCTTCATCTGCTTGAGCACTCTTCCTCGAACATGTGCAGATAAAAAAATCAGCACCTATTCATAGTGACCTTTCTTTTCTTTTTTGTACTATAACTTTTGACGATTATTTAAGAACGCTTGAATGCAAGCAAGTCTCGTTCAAAAGTAGCATCAGACTCTAAGATTCTACCAGAACTGCACTCGAGAAGAAGATACTTCTATCGTAGTTTCAAACTAGTTGGGGCAGGGCGAGTCGTGAAATTGTATACATTCCAGTGCGCAGCCTATTCAAGTATGATAATTCGTAAAAGATAATACGTTATTCACATGTTTCAAGCGCTTAGGTGGGTAGAGCCTGCGGCCGTTATTCGTTTTTCACACCCGAGATTGTACTGATAGTGGGTTTAGCATGCGACCTATCATTCGATGACACAAATAAATAAAATGTCTATCTATGGTTATCAAGTTACATTCAAGCCAGGACAGCTCTAGCATACAACAAATTAGCTCAAGTCGATGAAGCTCGACCCTAAAGGCAGCATCCACAATAGAGCATGTACTTTTTCTTACGTCCTCTTTTCATTTTCGTCGAATCAAAATTGGAACAGTTCATGCTCCCTCCATTCTTCGCCTCCATGCTTTGACAAGCACCTTTAGCTGTAAAACTAGAGCACTTTCCCTCCAACGCGGCATCGATGTCCCTATCTTCATCTTCAGGCCCACTAGAGTCACCCTCACTGCCACCTTGAGGTTGAGACACGTCACCACCCAGCTCACTAGAGTCTCCGTCACTGACGCCCTGAGATTGAGACTCGTCACCGCTAGGTTCGTCACCGCTGGACTCGTCGCCGCTGGACTCGTCACCGCTGGACGAATTTTCTCCAAACATGCCACCGCCGACTTCTCCCATGCCTTCAGGCCTTCCAGACCAAGCTCCACCAGATGGACGGGACCCTTCATGATCTCCTTTGGCAGCCTCTTTGGCCGCAAGGATCTCTTCAACCGTCATCTCGGCGCAGCATGCACATTTGAGCATATTCTGATGACACCTTTCCTTCTTGACCTGGAACTCCCTCTTGAGTTGAGATGCCTTATCCCCATCCAGTCCCACTGCAACACTCTCAGGGTCCTCGAAGATTGCAACCACATTGGAGGTCTCGGGTTTCTCAAAGGTGCAGTCCATGGTGCCATCGTCACACTCAGCTGCAACAAAGTCATCAGTGCACTCAGTTGCAATCATTTCAGTGAGTTTTGCGGCTAGATCGCCTCCACCTCCATGGTGTCCTCCACCTCCAAATCCATGACCACCACCTTCACCATCTTCACTGGGCATTCGGAAGCCAAGCGTCATAGCTACGGCGCCCTCCCTGTCCTTAATGAGAGCAGATGCAGGAGTTACATCATTTTCATTGACACAGCAACCACATCCGAGTACAAGTGCCTTATTATCCGCCCTGAACCCCTGCTTCTCCTCGATATATGCTGCGCGGTCGGCGTCTGTCATTTCCATCCACGTCTCCTTCTTGGCTTCCGCGATACTCATCATCGCTTCCGTCTGTTCATCTGTCATGTCTTCAGTGCACCCCGCAAACAAAGCGGAAGTACCATCATCGTCATCCATAGTCTTCCAACCATCTCGAGCACAATCAAGGCCGGCTACTTCAGCACAGTAGGACGGGTTAGCGCCGCTAAGAACGTCGCACTCTTCTTGAAGTCGAGTAAGGAGAGGTTGACTGTCCCCTGCGCCCCAGTAGCAGTTGCCTTTCATCATGGAGAAAATACCTCCCTTGTTTCCTCCGCCGTGCTTTCCTCCGCCATCCGTTCCTCCGTCGCCCTTTCCTCCACCGTACTTTCCTCCACCATCCTTTCCTCCACCGTACTTTCCTCCGCCTCCGCCGCGCCCCCCTCCGCGGCCTCCTCCGAGACGGCGTAAGTTCCCAATATCTGCTTGATCCTGAGCAGTAGAGCGAGCTACTAGACCTGAAAAGGTGGCTACAATAACGAATAGTTTCATGGTTGTCTGATAATTGGATTTATGAGAGGTAGATTACTGGTTGCTCATAATATCATCATACATAGCAGCATCACACAATACCATACCAAATAGTTGCTCGTATCGAAGGGTTATATTTGGGACTGCGAGGCGAGAGATGATCGCACAGGGGTCGTACGAAAGGGTACCTGAAAATGGTATCGTACCATACTATTCCTACGTAGAAAATCCACAAGTCATTCTCCAGTCCCATATTCGATTTTGTCTCGAGTGTTCCCGAACACGCTTCCTCGAAGAGTACAATCATGAACCTGACTGAACAACAATCCATGCTACCCCTCAAGAACACTCTTCCATTTTTCTCCATAACTCATCAATGACTCTCGATGTTGTCGGAAAGTCTACGAGCCTGTGTGGGAAGGGACCCACTTGGCCGCAGGGCGGGCGAGTGGTCTACGAAGGAGTACCTGAAAATGGGACCAAACTATTCCTACGTTGGAAGCCGACAAGTCATTCCAATCCCTTTTTCTGGGATGTGTTCCCGAACACGCTTCTTCCTTCAGCTTCCTTCCATCACCACAGTACTCGTGTATTCTGGCTTTATGTATCGTACGCGTATCAAGCACTCATGAACATTATACGTTGCAATTCAGAGAACTCTCTTCCATTTTCAATCATCGATGACTCTCCATACATAAAGACTTGAAGTTGTAGAAGCAGTACCACCATATTCCTTTAATGTTGATGTATGGGCACTCCCATCTCTATCTGATCTCCTCTTACTTGTAAAGTATCTTAGATATTATTATAGATACCATTGCCATGTGTGGCATTGTCATGGAAGTTGAGATATCAATGGCACAACAAAAATTAATAACCAACATTACCCTTTCATTTCAATACTATTCAGGTATGCATCATTCATGAAAGATGTTTGAGTTCCAGAAATATGCTCCCAAGTAGTAGTTCATAGCCATTGCATTACAATATATTATTGTTCGTAACATATTACATTTCTATAGTAGGTAGGTAGGAGTATCGGCGAGCAGAGGCAGACCAAAGAGAACACTCTTCCATATTTCTCCCTACCAAATCAATCAGAACAACTTCTCTAAAGCCGTAAGTGGTAGACATAGCAAGCGAAGTAAGAAAATAAACAGGGAATCAAATACTTCTTAGATATCAAATGCCACCACAAACGCATTGACTGACTTGTGTAGAACATTTTCATTGAAGAATGTCCAAATCCCCCCACAAAATCTTCCCCTTCATATACAACAACACTCTCAGCAGAACCTTGCGCATCCTTTATCTTTCAGATTGAGATTGTTTTGGAATGTAGTATACTATTATCTGGAACAGAGCTTGCAATTTAGTGAGTGTCATTCCTTCCATGCAGCAAATAATTATTTGTGAAGGGCTTGCGAGAAATATGCCATCGCACAATTGATTGCTTCCCTTCTCAATCGAAATTTATTGAAGAAACATCCTATATCTCCACGGCGGTAAAGCTCAATAAACCTGGATGCAGGCATTGCACCTCCAAAACGCTCCTTTATCTGTTCAAACTTATTTGCAATCAATTCACAGGGATCATAGCATAGCAAGGGCGCAAGAAAAGCAAGGGATTCCTCGTCACCATCAATCCCTTCTTGCATGCATCACCATCCACTTCTTTATAAAACCACTATTCACCTATGACAACTTTACCCAGGTTTTTGTAGAACATGTTCATCGAAGGCTGTCCATATCTATCAATGGTGACGTCTCCCATTGTGGAACTTTCCACCGCAAGCATGCGCTGTAATCAATAAACCCACTGAGAGCGACCCCACGCTCCCTTTCCACCAGGCTATCAGGTTTGTGGGCATCATCAACAACTTTCAGATTATTCTGCCATGTAGTATATCTCTGGCGTAATGTCTTGCACGCCAGCTTATGACTTTCCTTCCATGCATCAACTTGGCATTCCTTTGAGCAGTAACCAGCTACCTCACATTTTGAACACTTCTTCAGACCAGCTTAACATGTTTTCTTACACTGCTAACACTGATACTTGCTCCAGCAATGCCTTTGATAACCTTTTTTGCTACAGTAAAAAACTCACCATCTCGATCTGTCATGTAGCCATAATTACGATGAAACCAGAGAGGAATTTTGTATTCATGATACCGCCTTAGCTCAATTCCATACATCGGGCACTTCTTGAGAAACATTCCTTTCTTGCCCCTGAAAAATTCTTTATCAAGTTTATCTGCCCACTCTTCACATGTCTTGTCAACGGCCGTTTTCATGGCAACCCTTGGCTTATGTCGATACTTTGACGAAGTTTAGCTGTATATCTTGGGAAAATTCCGCCTTCATCAGTTCTTGTTCACCTTCTTTCTGAACACTTCGGAAGAACTTCAATGGAAGAGCACATCCTGCTGCTACGATCGCTAACTTCTATGATTCATCAAGGCTAATCTCTCCGCCACGTATGCATTCAAATTCAGCTCTTTTCTTATTGTTTATCTCTGATAACTCTTCATCAACGGTGCCAGGTGTTACTTTACCATCACGCAAGTCTTGCGTCGTGTTGGGCAGGTATTTCGCAAAGCCTTTACTGTCGACTTGCCCTTTCGTCAACCATTTGACAGCAGCATCGATGTCGTCGAGTTGGTTGATGCTCGAAGATGTATTTTCAGCTGAACGATGATGGTTGGTCATTGTTCAGTTCCGGAGGCGGAGATGAATAGAAGATAGATCTCTTTACGCCAAATAATGATGCAAATTTCAGAGAGGTTTCCCGGCATAGCACAGTGCCTTCAGCGATACCACTTGAACCACTACGTTCTTCCCTCATAACTGATGTATTTGCACCCAGCACCCACAGATCTAATCAACGCTGGTGATGCACAGGAGGTGGATCTGTCCGTGGCCGTGGGTGGATCAATTGCCACCCTCAGACCTCAGACTCAGAGTCTGATCAGAGCAAGGCTGGTGACATGTATTGTATAAGTACAGGTGACGACCTGTGACGACTAGATGACGACTACAGGTTGGTCAGCCCACCACATCATTATTGATTCCTACCTTAAAATTACTACAATCTCCCACCGCTTTTTGTTCTTCATTCTTCACTAGGCTCAAGCACATAGGAGGCGTTCAACGACCATTTGGGGGGCGATGCAACCCTAAATGCACCCCATAATTTGGGGGGCTTTCACGTAGGAACTCGTAGGTTTAC
>JALLAU010000945.1:0-11902 GCA_036939495.1 Thalassiosira hispida
CGCGCGGAGTCTTGAGCGAGGGGAGCGGACAGGCGGGAGCGGGCGAAAATGGCAATGTTAAAACATAGCGCCCAGGGGTTAAAATAGGGTTAAAATGCCCAGCTCGAGAAGTGAACGAGAAGACGGTGCACGACAGAAGTCGTTATCCCGGGTTCTTGCGGAAAATCGAAACTCCGGTGACTCGTGAACCGACATCTCAATCTGATGTCCCAAAAGCAAGAGACTGTCTTCAAGCGACAGATTTGGAACAAAAGGGACATTCTTGATTCTCACATCTCCGCGCGCCGGCAATATTATAAGATATCGTAACCGCCCAGGTCACTGAGGAGACGTGTCTGACGAACAATTTGCTCCTCCTCTACCTCATACCTACCTACTAGGTACGTACCTAACTGCCAGACTACATTACCTACCTAACTGAAATTCCGAGGGCTCACCCCCTCGCCCCCTGCTGTTCCAGGTTAAACCAGAGGGGTTAATCTGTTGAGGGGCCCGCGCGCCGCGCAGATGCTATCGTACGATATACGCGATACTTCCACCAACAGCTACCTAAGTACTTATGTAGGTAGCTTCCACCATGCACCATGGCGCTTGTTTGCCTTTGGGTTAATCACGAAGGATAATGTTTTAAAATCTCATCTTCGGAGTTATAAATGATAATCCAATGCCTGTTTAAGGGTTATCCTGACGACAATCCACGCTTCCACGAGGGATTCAGTATTCTTTAGGATTTGGTCTTTGTCTCGACAAAATGATCTATCAAGATCTGCGACAAATGACAAAACGGGTCACTCTAGGGATTCATTAGTCATTTTGTAGACAGTTGCCTAATCTCCTCCTCCGATGCAATACAATACCTAGGTGCGAAGACGATTTAGATTGCAAGTATTGAAACCAAAAAAATAATTCATGCCTTTGAAAGAGCTACGGCCGGAATCTCGAACAAAAGTAGGAGTCTAGTGGCAATTGGAAATCTCGACCAATCCTCAATCGATCTCATAAATTTCCGGACGATAAGCTTGATAACAAATCAAGCTTCTTCTGGAAATATCACCTCGTCCCGCAGACGAGCGACCGTAGCTTCTCATCCTCAGCCCACCAAGATCAACCACTCTTCATCAAGACCTTCCAACTCGCCACGATGAGGCTCGATAAACCGCCCTTCCTCCTCCTCGCCATTCTCGCCAATGCATCAGCAGCATCGGCCGCAGTGTACGACTGTCCCCTCCCAAACGCACCTCCCCTAGCCATTACCGCCACCAACGGCAATGAACTATCCATCTCCACCTCCACGCCACCCGGCTACACTGGTCCCACCAAAGACTATCTCTGCCTCCTCTCCCTCCGCGTACCGTCCCTCAAAGACAGCGAACGCACCGTTCGCAAACCAGTGGGCCGCACCTACGGAGGTCGCGCGTGGGAAGTCAAGGCTGGACCCTTTGCCGAGATTGTCGGCCCGCCCGTCTGTGGCGGCAGTGATTGTACCTTTGTAGGGTTGCCTTCCGTGGCAGCGGGCGAGGATTACATTCTAACGTCTTATTCGTATGGGGCAGATGCTAGGGTACAGGCTGCGAGGTTTTTGGAGCAGAGTACTTTTGGTGCTAGTTTGGATGAGATTGATGCCTTGGTAAGTCGAGTCATTCACTTTTGTGGACACGTGTTAGGTGTACGATATGCCATCTCTCAATCTCTCCTCTCTCTAACTCGCTTTTCATTCTTATTCCTATTATTCCATCATCCTAGGCCGCCACCGCCAACGGCGACTCCCCCGACTTTACAACCTGGGTTACCGCCCAAATGTCACCCGCCCTCAAAACATCCCATCGCGCCTACTTCCGCCAACACACCAACCCCCGTGCCGAATACCCATACTACGGCGCAGGCCCCGCCCCCACGACACCATGCTCCATCACCGCTCGCTGGCGTACCTTTGCTCTGTCCGAACGCGATGGCGTCGTGAGCCAGAAGACGCATCAGAATAAAATGCTCCATATCGATTACGAGAATGGGAGGTACATTTGGTACGTGGATGGAATGGCCCGCACTTCCACCAGCAGTTTGGGGGATGTCCGCGACGTCGATCGGAACAAGGTCGACCGGCTCCGACACAACACCGCCTACGAGATCAACTGCGGCGAGTACGAGAATGACATTTCCAAGTATTCCTGTGTTGGTTGCCCCGTTCGTGTCTGTCGCGTGATACCAGGCGAAGGTTATCCGTGTTACTACCTTGAAAACCCCGCGGTGGACGCTACGGGTATTGAAAATACCCATCGTATGAGCTATAGTGTTATTGATTTGCCCGATGTGAATGATGGGACGGGGAGCATGGTTGGCGTGGATGATGCACCGGAGTATCAGGTTATGACGTATAAGAAGACGGGGGATGAGTTTTGGTTGAATGCTACTATTGATCAGGTACGAATTGAATATACATTGCACTGTCTTGGTATTTTATATTTGAGCTTCATTTATTTACTCGCCTGTTCTTTAATTCTAACAACCCAATCGTTCTCCTCTTGCTTTCAACTATGTAATACTCAGTCTCAATGCAGTGAGCTGCCGGATAATTATCCTCAGAGGCCTCAGGTAAGAATGATATGGTACCATCGTTTGATGGTATCCTATCCTATGGTATCTCGAAGTGTCTCTAGAGGTAGGGCGCGCCAAAAACTTTTCTCATAATCATCTTAAGACACCTTTCTCCTATCGTACACTTCTTATCCAATGCTCCTACACAGGCAACTCAATTCGACTCAGCGCGCTTCGGCATGAAGGACTACATGCGCATGGAATCCGCCCTCCCCACCGTAATGGGCAAAACCTATGATCATCTCACCGACACAATTATTACCGTGGCATTTGATCCCATCCTTGAATTTCGGGAAAATACGATTGATAATCCCATTGCCGATGGTGGTGGTCAGAACAACTTGAACATGAAGGATTGGTATGTTGGATTATGTTGGCAGAACGGGAACCGCTGTGATCATCCTGTCAGAGATGGGGCGGTGCATTGTTCGAATGTGCGCAGGACGTTCTTGAATGAGGATGGATGTGAGTAGACACAAGGAACCATTGTATCTACACAATATTCAATATTATGGATAGGTACCTACCATAGGATACCACTTTCTTATTTCTTACACACTAAAACTCTCTCTCTCTCTATTACCAAACGCACACACCAGGCAAACTTAGCTTTGCTCCCACAGCATGCACCCAACCCGACGAACAGGAATGGAATGTTTATCTCCCTAGCCCCTACGTCTATCCCAACTTTGGAAACGGCAAAGGTGTCGTAGTCTGTGGCTCCCCTGAAGAAACAGCAAACGACTTCACCAACGGAGTCGTCGATGGCTTTGATCAACGATCCTTCTTTGAACGCTCAGCCCGCCGTGAGATCATCAAAGAAGAACCACAGACTGAACAAAAGTACACTTTGTGGTCTCACATTGCTCTGAGAGCGAAAGATCAGTTGCGGCAGAGGGTGGCTTGGGTGCTGTATCAGATTATTCCCGTTGCTGCCCCTGGGGGTCATGATGGCGAAACGGAGATTTGGGCGTTGTATTATGATGTGTTTGTGAGGCATGCTTTTGGGAATTATTGGAATGTGCTGAAGGAGGTGAGTAGATAGTGATACTTTTTTTCAGGATCCTTCCGATGCATTATGATGGTATCCTTATGCTAACACTTCACTGTCTCGATCTTATTTCACAACAGATCTCGTTTAATAGTGTCATGGTGAGTAGACCTTATTGAATTTGCATTAAGATATGGTATCCTTATGCTGACACATCACTATCTCAATCTTATTTCACAAATAATGCAGTCCAATTGGCTGTCCTACCGTAGGAATGCCTCGATTCAGTATGCCCTTGATTTGGGTAGCACCATCTACCCCGACGAAAATTACGCGAGAGAGATAATGCAATTGTTTTCAATTGGACTCTACAAACTGAACCTTGATGGGACACGCCAGACTGACCCCGAAGGCAACTTCCTCTACACCTACGACAGCGATGTCATCATGTCATACGCCCGCGCCTGGACGGGACTCAACTACCAATACTACCGCCGGGGTAACGTTGAAAGCGAGAGTGGTGGGGAGAGGATAGATCCCATTGTCATCGTTCGTGAGCAGAGGGATCTTTTTCCCAAGATAGATATGAATGGTGGCTATATTGGTGACGGTTTCCCACTTTGTGCTGATTTGCCCAATAGGATGCATCTTCGTAAGGTAAGGCGTCATGTGGCGAGGATGTTATATACTATTTACTTGCACATGTTTCTAATAAACTTTTCTAAATGAACCATAGGGGGCTACCTACTTGGTCAAAGGTAGCAACTCGAACCCGGAGCAGCAATTCGATGATCCATCCTGGGACATGAATTCCAATGTGGCAAGGCTAGAACTTGATTCCAGCTCTTCACCTCTTCAAGAAATCCTGTGTGCTCCCGGTCCCTACGGCATCTGTACGTACCCCGGAAAAGTCATTCTCGATGAGAATTTGATGTATGATACATCTTCCCTGAGGGCATTGGCCGAGCATGATTCAGTCAACGAAGTCCGAACTGTCCAGGTCACTGGAGGCTCAGCCCCAGTCTTTTACGAATACATCCGACCTCCATGTGTCCACAAGAACTTTTTCAATGGAGCCAAGAAGGTCATTGCTGGTAGTATCTCATCAGGTGTAGTGAGTGACAGCATGTGCGCTGACCCCCATGTCGCTGTTGCTGCTGGATCTTGCTGTTCTATGGGCAGTACCACTGGTAACCATGTGTGCAACTACGCAGGAGAGAGGACAAACTTTGCCTCTGCCGTGGAGAAATGTATGGCGAACGGATACACTCAATGCGATCCACAGTCATGGGCGGGAGGGGATACCTGTACAGATGACCAGACCTATTCTTGGTCATCCACCGGATGTCGCGTACGTGCGAAGATTTCTTTTGATACACTTGAAGTTGCTCGTGTGGACTACCCTGATGCTGATTCTACTGGGCAAAGAAATGTCAAGAACTTGGTGCACGAAGATTCAATCAATTACGTTCGTGTCCCGTGGACAAACCAAGGATCACTACCGAGCGATACAGCAAGCTGTAATGCTCTGCAGTCCTGTTACAGTGTTTCTGATGGCTGCGTCTGCGACACCACCACCATGGATTCAGAGGCATTTGCCACTGTGGGATCGATTGGTTCAAAAGAAAATATCCTAGAGATTCTTCGCACTGGTGCAGTGGACCCATATTTGTTTGACTCAGGTGTTTACACCTCTATTGGGGAATGTGTCCCGGGAGTGCAAGTCTTCTCCAAGGCCGCATCTAACTGCGAAGATTCTCTTGACACGGATACTATTTTCCAGCTCCTGGATGCCAATGGCATCATGAGGAACTTCAAGAACTCCATTTCTACCGTCCATGTTTCATCTACCACCGCCAAGTTCAGAAACCCGGTCCATTTTATTGACTTCATGAATAAGAACTTGCGCGATATGTACCAAGAGACTAATGCTGTACTCGATTCCTATGTAAGGTTTGAATTGTGTTTTGTTTGTTTGTTTGTCACCTCCAAACTATCTCACTCTGCCCTCCCCCTTCCTACAACAACAGTTCTACCACCCGAGCCACGCTCCTTTCATGGCATTGCGTTTTTGCCAACGCTTTGGAATTTCTAATCCTTCTCCCGCCTACATTGAACGTGTCGCTACTGCATACAAAGCAGGGTCTTATAAATCGATAGGTTCGGGAAAGTATGGGGACTTGTCCGCCATGGTTCGTGCTGTCTTGCTCGATGAAGAATCAAGACAAGTCGTGCTAGATCAAGATCCTTCTCATGGACATCTTAGAGAACCCCTTTTGAAGGTGAGAATGGTCAGATAATACTTATTGAACTTGCGTTAACTTTATGCTCGCTACTAATCACTAACTCTCTCTCTAGATATTTGGCCTCATGAAAGCAATGAAGGCCGCTCGATGGGCACCTCTATCTGTCCCACTTTTATACCAAAACATCCACAAAACCATTGGGCAAGGTGAGAAGTGGTCGTGTGCCTGCGTGACAAAAAGTTTCTGCTCCTCGTCTTGGCACCATGGCGAAGAGGCCTAGAGGAGAGAGATACCTAGGTGCTTGTTTTTGGCGGGAATTGATCCTTCTTTTCACCTCTGCGCTCATCGCCGCTACCCGCGCTGCCGTTTTATTCTCATAAAATTCCCATCTCCACACCAACACACGAGCAGGGCCCTACAGGACCCCGTCGGTGTTTTCGTTCTTCAAGCCAGAGTTCAACACTGGATCACTGGGGGAAGTTGGTTTAGTTGCGCCGGAAGCAGAAGTTTTGCAGGGCGCTATGATGATCAATTTGTTAAATGGCATGTGGTCGATGATGAATTGGGGTCTAACCCAGTGCTATGGGGGCTTTAAGGCTAAAGGATGGGGAATCGAATGTGCGAAAAGAGAGGGAAGTCAACAGACTGATGCTACCGCGACTTTAACATACGAAGCTGATTCGAACGCAAGCATTGACGAAGTCCTAAGTGAACTAGCGCTGATGCTGACTGCGGGAAGGCTCAGTGATAATAATCGTATCATTGTCCGAAACGCCATGCAGAGCACATTTAATTCTGGAGATATAGCCAAGGCTGTGCGTATTGCAGTGAAGCTTATTGTAACCAGCCCTGAGTTTTCATCAACAAACGTGGCCCGCAACACGGGCTTGCCCACGCCTATCACTGGTTACGTCGATGCTCCTTCTGGGCAGTACAAGGCCATTATTTACTACTATATGGCTGGGGGGGCGGATTCTTTCAACCTCCTTGTACCAAGAGCAAACTGCATAGACGGGCGAAATGTTTATCAAGAATACCAAGAGGCCCGAGGCTCGCTTGCTCTTAGTGGAGGCGATCTTTTGGACATTGATGCAACCGGATCAAACCAAGTGTGCGATACTTTTGCGGTTAATAAAGGATATACCCATATTCATGAGTTGTACAATGCCGGTGATGCGCTTTTTGTGGCAAATGTGGGTGTCTTGAGCAAACCATTAACCAAACATGATGACTATGGCAAGGAAGCCAATGTGGGACTTTTCGCACACAATCAGTGAGTAGTTGTGCTGTCTTGTATGCCCCTTTTATGTGTCACTTTCTAATTTGTAAAAAATCTTTCTGTATTTTCAGTATGATGGTCGAAAATCTAAAGTGCGATATCTATGATGGAGCGGCAGGGACCGGTATTGGTGGCCGCATCTTAGACATGCTGGGAAGGCAAGGGTATCATACCTCAGCCAATACAGTGGATGCAGGGGATTTGATGCTCCAAGGTTTCAGCTTGGATAACAACCCTGTGTGGGGGGTACCTTTTCGTGACCCAGTGGAGATTGATAGCTACTCCAGCGTGGGTTCAAATATGCTTAATTTGGTGAAAAGTCTTAATGGTATTGGATCTGACGATGATGGTTTCCTCGCAAACACGTGGTCAGCAAGTACCTCCAAGGCCTTATTTGAATACGAGAAATCCCTCGAGTACGCAGCGTTGTTTGATAGCGGTAATTATGACATGAATTATCCTGAATCATTTGACAAAACCCACATGCGTTTCAGATCATTGGCACAATACATCAAGATGCGGGATGTAAGGAAAGTGAATAGGGAAGTGTTCTATATTCAACAAGGTAAGGAGATATGATGACTTCTAATATTTTTGTCTCTTAATCCACCGAATCACATATAATTTTTGCCCCACTGTAACTCATCAACTCCCCTGAATGATCTGTAAACAGACGGTTTTGACTCACACTCAGAAACACCATCGGAGGTAAACGAGTTGTTCAGTGAGTAGATTTTAGAAGAGACATCGCCTAGCCTAGCTACACTCAGGTGCAACCTAACATTGTTTATTTCTATTTTACACAACAGAATTGTCTGATTATGCCATCCAAAAATTCGTCGAGGAGATGAAGGCACAGCAAATCTGGGATAATGTAGTGATTATCATGGGTAGTGACTTTGGCAGGTCGATCACGCCGAATTCCTCTGGCGGGTCTGAGTGAGGCTTATTTTTGTATCAACTATTATTCACTGATGGGCATGCTTAATTTTATCTGACACTTTACTTAACATTCCTAAATCGCACTACAGTCATGCTTGGGGTGGCAACTACTTTGTTCTAGGCGGATCAATCAAAGGGAAGCAGATTATTGGCCAATATCCTGATTACTTGTCGAAACAGAGCGACACTTGGATGTCAAGAGGAAGACTCATTCCAACCACACCGTGGGATGCTGTTTGGCATGGAGTTGCGCAATGGATGGGTGTCCTTGACGCCAATGACATGTCCGCAGTCTTGCCTAATATGGACAACTTCAAAAAGGTAGGACCTATTTTTTTGTATCAAATATGAGTCAGCGATGGCAATCTGACACTCTACTTCATAATCTTAATTACATCCCACAGTGTGACATGTACACCGACCAGGATCTTTTTGTGGATGGTCAAGTTCCATCATATGAATGCAACGTGGATCCAACGGCGACACCTACGACTGGGAATCCAACTGTGAGTGCCTATTTTGTTATAAATGATTTGAAATATTATTTATTTTGCTCACTCTGCCATCCCCATCAGTCCAAGCCCACTGATTCTCCAACAACCAGCTGGTCTGTAAGTACGCATCTATTGTAATGCACTGTTTATGCTTTCATAATTTTCCATTGCTAAATAATAGTGACGTCATTTTCATTGCCTTCATTAATATTCAACGTGCAGCCTACTCAAACCCCCGTAACTGCAGTTGTAAGTATCGTGCATGCATCAGGTAATATCATTGCAATCTCTGTTATTTCTTTCCAATTACTGATGCGATGGATTGTCTCCTGTTCTCAATCATTACCTGCAGCCCACCACAAGTCCCACAACCGCATCACCTACTACTGCTGTGCCTACATCAACCCCCACAACTGCGGTGGTAAGTATCGTATATGTCTTGGGTAAAATTACTTTATTATTTCATTTCTATTGCTAATACGATGGATGAACAATTTTGTTTGTTGGTTTCAATCATGTTCTTCAGCCCACCACAAGCCCAACAACCGCATCACCTGTTACAGCTTCACCTACAGCTTCAACATTGCCGCTGCAAGACATTGGCAACGAGCATACCGATGGCTACTACGGCCAATGCACTGGGGACTGTGATATAGACAGTGACTGCCAGGTATGTATTAGAAAAGTAATTTTCAGCTTTCTCTCATTCATCCTTCGATCCAATCCTGACAACATCATTTATCTGCTTTCTGTTTGTTTACTCCCAGGCGGGCCTACTATGCTTCCAGCGTTCTAACTTTGAAGACGTCCCTGGCTGTTCCGGGGCTGATCTTTTCCAAAATATGGACTTCTGCTTCCTACGCCCTGTCAACTATCTTTGGATCACAGGCAACAATGGTAGCCCAGCCAGTGCCTTTCCAATGAGTGCGTGTGATGGTGATTGCGATAATGACGGGTATGTATTCTCCTGCCTTTAATAATTTATTTTCATTTCTACATCATGAACCATTATGGATCCCTCTCACTCACCTCTTTTTCATTTGTTAGTGACTGCGCGGGAAGTCTCATTTGTAACCAACGGGGTGGAGATGAAGTTGTGCCTGGCTGTGAGGGACCAGGAGTATCAGGAACGGATTACTGCTACGACCCAAACCCAAGCGAACCAACCACATCTAGCCCGACGAACGCTGCGACGCCTAACCCCACGAACGCTGTGACAACTGCATTGGTAAATATCGTATGTGTCTTGATTTCAATCTTGTTATTTTATTTCCATTACTGATACATTGGATATACGATGTTATTTTGGGTTTCCAACCATGACCTGCAGCCTACCACACGCCCAACATCAGCATCACCTACTACTGCTTCACCTACAGCTTCAACACCACAGCTGCAAAACATTGGCAACGGTCATACCAATGGCTACTATGGCCAATGCCAAGGGGATTGTGACCGTAACAGTGACTGCCAGGTGTGTATAAGAAAAGTAACTCTCAGCCTTCACTCCTTTCATTCTTTGATCAAATTCTGACACCATCATTGTACCTGCTTTCTACTTGTTTACTCTCTTAGGCGGGCCTAAAATGCTTCCAGCGTTCTAACTACGAATTCGTCCCTGGCTGTTCCGGGGCTGATCTCGACCAAGCAACTGACTTCTGCTACGGACGCCCTGCCCCCAACTATCTTTGGCTCACAGGCAATAATGGTAGCCCAGCCAGCGCCTTTCCAATGAGTGTGTGTGATGGTGATTGCGATAATGACAGGTAAGCTCCGAATTCGTTGTCCAGCCGCGTTGAAAATAGAAACTATCAGTTGATCTAACCTCTCATTTCTTTTTTTTGTAGTGACTGTGCTGGAAACCTCATCTGTCAACAACGTGTTGGTGATGAAGAAGTGCCTGGCTGCGATGGACTAACAGGAATATCATCAGAGGATTACTGTTACGATCCAAATTTGTAGACATATGCAGATGAGAGATGAGGTCTCACCCCTTTATTAACAAGAATTCCAAGGAGCAGAGTGGGACCAAACATAAATAATGTGTCCCCCCCCGAGGCGAAAACGCAATCAATCTCAACCCAGGGATAACCTGTCTGCGATCAGCCTTTCGGACTGCCAGCGAGAGGACCTCGTTCGTTGGTGATAGTAAAAATAACGGATCTAACAACTCGCTTTTGTCAATCACATAAGACACGCCGTAGAGATTTGACGCCTAATTTACCTAGGTAGAAGCATGTCTAAATTTGAATGCTCGCACGGCGGAGGTTGACGCACCATGATTTCCGCTTTTGCATTACAAAACGAAAAACATGAATCTTACAATAACACCCGAATGCCCAACCCAATGCTCACATCACCTCTAGACTTGTGATCCGAATCGAGCCAATAATATGCGAACTACTCATCTCTTATTCGTTGAGATAAGCATTTTGGTGCTACTGTGTGCTCCACCATAGTAATTCAGCGGACAATGCCACCAAACATCCTTAGCAGAAGCCAAATCATGGTGCGCCGGCAGAGGCAGAGGGCCTGCATAGATAAGTGGGCAGTAAGCCTCAGATTGGGTATGGGGCGTACATCACTGTTAAAAGTGTTCGGCTGTAATGGGAGTCCATGGTCCCAACTAGATGGGATTAGGACATGGGAGACGCTTGCTGCACGCTTGTTGGGAGCCGCAAGCAGATGCAACCTGCTAGATAGCTCCGTGTCAACTATGAGTGCTTCAAAGCACTCAGAGTTGCTTTGACAAAGGTCCAAATAAGGGTTTCAAAGCACTGCTTACTGCCCACTTATCTAGGTCTCCGCCAAGGGAGGGCCGATTTTCTACGTAAAAGGTACAGTACATATTCTACTTATCTAGGGGGCGACCCACATATCCATTTTATGCGACTCCTCCTCAATGTGGGGGTGTGGATGCGACGCTTTCGGGAAGATCTGGCACTGACAGCGAGTTGGGAACGGGCAGGCGTCTTGCTCAATTGTTATTGTCCTCGGACATCCATCTGAACTGGCATTTGTCCCACTATCGGGAGTTTTGGGGCGGGCGGAACTGCCGCTTTCTACTTGCCTGGGTCGACAGGGAGTTCGACTCCCAGTACGGTGAAGATGGCCTCGCCCACTCGACCGCGAGTTCAACTCCCGGTCAGGTAAGCTTAACAAGACCCAATTTATGGGCCACCCCGCCCAATAAAGTCATCGACCACCCCCATCTTGTCCAGAGTTCAACTCTCACCCACCAGGCGTTCCTCCCATTAAAATCACAATTTCAGACCAGTACACCGATCTTTGACCACCGATCCAATCAGCAGTCCCTGCCCAATAACCTGCCCATTCAATCCCCCATTAATGCTGACAA